>VIAB01033984.1:0-18844 GCA_009801035.1 Oophaga pumilio
GAATTCCCATCTTTCCTTAGTGCTTGTAGCAGATCATAACATACCCGATATTTGCGGTATCGGAATGCTCAACACTATATATGACATATACACTGCATTCTCGTCGTGTAGCCTTTTTGCCATATAGGAGGCTTAGCGTGCGGTCTATATGTCATATAGGAGGTCACATAGACCACATATAGGAGGCTATATCGTCTGCATTCTCAGTCTACTATATGTGAATGATGCCTAAGTACGAATCTTCTGTTTACAGAGGCATGCTTAGGGCACTTGCTAGAAAATAATTTTTCTCGATGATCCCCTTTGCAGATCAAAATATGCTGCATGTACAATGAATGAAGTTACAGTATTACATGTTCTTATATATAGGACTAATGTGAATGCTGTGCAATGCGAACAAATGAGAGCTGAGAATACTGCGTAGATACAGGGTAGGTGAAACATGAAATTTATTAATGATAGCTAGGTTTTAATGGTAGAACCTAGACTCAGAAATATTAATGAATACAAAATTGAATTGAACCACTAAGGGTAGTTTCACACGAGCGAATCAATGTTGCTTGAACCCTGCAGTAGACCCGCTCTGGAGAAGGATTGTGCTGGCATTATACTGATATACTCATATATAATGTCGGGCGCTTCCTCCTGCTCAGTAATGAAATATGCAGCTTGTCACTACTAGAGATGAGCGAATATTTCAGTGTTCAGTTAGGATTATATTCGCTGAATTTGCAATATTTGCCAATTAATTCGTTGAATATTCGCCGAACGCCATTCACGTCAATGGGAGGTAAAAACAAACGCATGTACAACACCTTATAATGGCCCCAAATGCTGCCAAAGCACATCCAATGAGGGACAGACACCAGAAAAGTGGTTTCAATTCACCCACAGTACAGATTTTAGCAAGGCACTGCAGCAATTAGGCAGGCATGAGGTATCAGGATCTGGGACAGCATTTACAGCTTTCAATTGAACGTCACAGTAACACGAGGTTGGTGAGGGGTCAGTGTAGAGTCCCTTTGCTTGGAGCCCTAATACCACATGCAATACCTCTACCTGCTTTTATGCTGAGCCACACTCAGGTGGCACAAATATCCATTTTCTAGACTATCATTGTCAGAAAAGTTTAAGGATAATAACAAAGGTCGTTGGGTACAAGAAAGTGGAGGCCTAACGGTCTCTGAGGCCTACTGCTACAGGCAACACACATGAAGGAGACCCAACCAGGAGTCTACAAATTTACAAAAATTAGTGTGAGACACCAACAAAGTGTCATCAATTGCAATAAAGTAGAATTAGTATAGCGGGGACACCTCTTCCACTACAGCCAACCCAGCAGATGGAGACTGTAACGGGCAAGGAGGTGGAATCACTGTTCTGTATCCTTCTGAAAGCCTGGAAGGGGTGTAACTAGGTGGCCTAGCAAATCCCTACTGGGACAAGTGGCAGCAGGTTAAAACTGCGACCCAAGAAGGTACAAACAGGTGGCACCAGGTGCTACTCCATGGTTGACCTACAGAATGTGTCAGCTGACCATCTTCACCGGGTTAGCTGCTAAGGCCCAAAGGAGGGATGAAAAATGCAGGGAGGCACTGTAGGGACTCTGGAACCACGGGTGCAGATGGGACCGGCTGAGGAACAGAAAAGCACTAGCAGGTGTTAGACAGATAGGTGCTGGCAGTTGTGATATAGACTGGTTGCTGGACAAAAGAGCACAGATAGGTACAAGCAGATGGGCACAGACAACTAGCAAGCATTCAAGGCAAACTAACAACATAGCTTAGGCACCTCCATCTTGGAGGAGAAGCCTTAAATAGAAGGTGTCGCCCAGCTATAGGTTGGGAATACCTAAGGTTGATGCGGGCGGTCCTTTTAAGAGGGAGGGAGCGCTTGAGTGCGCCCTCTAAGCATAGTTCCCAGTCCTACAACTGAACCTTGGTGGACACTGACACATAAGGGGTGAGATAAGGAGGTGGTGTGTGAGTGGGAGACATTGAATTTCCTGTCTGTTAGATACGATGAGATCCAATAAAGGGCCAAGTCTGTAATGTCAACAGATTAGAAAGTCTGTAGTAAGAGGGAATGGTCCACTGTGTCAAAGACAGATGCCAGGAGGAGGAGAAACTCGTGTCGCTTTCATTTGACAGTAGGTCGTTCATGACTTTAGTCAGGGCAGTTTCAATGGAATGGTGCAGTCTGAAGTCAGATTGTACGTGGTCAAAGAGAGAGCAAGAGGAGAGGTGGGAGGACAGCTGAAAATAAACATGTTGTTCCAGTACTTTGGTGGCACAGGGAAGAAATGATATGGGGCGATAGGTAGACACAGAGCATGGGTGAAGGGTTGGCTTTTTGAGGATGGGTGTGATCAAGGTAAGTTTCAATCAGGATGGAAAGCACCAGTTGTTAGTGACAGGTTAAAGAGGTGGGTTATGCTTGTGATGAAGACTTTGGTAAACTTTGAAATGAGGCGGGACGTTATTTTGTCAAGTTCACAGGTGGCGAAGCAAAGTATTCAGCTGAGATGAAAGGAGAGGGAGGGGGACTGGTGGATGCAGGAAAGAATTGAAAGTACTGAATAGCTGTTTTGGGTTGTGAGACAGGTATGATGTGAGGGATGAGAAGTCAGTTTGTTTTGCTGCAGTTAGAATTTGCAACTTCTGTTACTGGATGGGCAACTCCGCTCCCTTTCTTTGGCAGCCGTACAACGGTACGCTTTGTCAATGAGGGCCAGAAAGAACATGTGATCCAGTAGATGGCAAGCACTGCATCAAGTGGCCTCTGCTCCTCTTCCTCCACCTTAACATCACATACAATACATTCCTCAGTGGTGGCACCCCAATTAACCTGTTCTTCCCCCACATCACAACTCTCCAAGCGCCCAACTGACTGTTGGGAATCACAGATGACTGAATCTGCAGATCTATTCACACTTTGTATGCCATGGACATAGGAAGTGTACTCTAAAGATTCAGAGTCAAGAGAAGGAAATCATCTGCACTGATTGCCAATTTTTTTCTGACTTAGATCTATGGCCGGACGAAGTTTTGTCCATTTGTGATGAGACTCAGATATTTGAGGTGCTCGCTGACTGTACTGTGCTGTCAAGGCAGGAAGTGGAGGAAGGTGACTCTCAGGGCAAGGAGTGAGAGAACAAAGAGGATGACGATGAGGTAGTAGATCACACTTGGTGTTAACCCGGAGGCATGCAGCTGAGCAGCTCAGCAGAGGAAGAGGAGGAGGAAGATGAGGAGCTTAAGTAGACACAGAGTTATGTAACCACGACAACCAATGCACCCTGAGGCCTATCTCTGGCAGTGGACAGCAGCGTTCGCGGTTCTTCTGTTGCCTAGTTTGGGTCTTTTTTTCAGACAGGCAAAAATCAAAAAAATTATGTTATCTGTCAACTTTTTTAAAAACACCTTAGTAGAGTAAAAAAATGAAATAATTTCAGTACTACATGCATGACCTGGCACATGCGTGATCAACTTGTGTAATCTGGGAATGTCATTGTGCTAAAATGCAGATTAGCGGGTCTCACGAACCATCGTCCACCCCATCAACCGCATCTTCTGATTCTTCCTCCTCCCTCACTGTGGCAAGTGTTGTTACACAGGTCTCCAGCCGAAAAACCTCCACTTGTTTACCCCCTACTGTTGGGGTGATTGATAGCCTATCAGCTGATACGGAATTGAACATGCCAAAGTCCAGATCAGGGGTGTTACCATCTTTGTGTGTCTCAGAGTTTGAAAGTTATGAGAGGCCACGAGAATTGGGTAGAAATAGAAGCTGGGATGTAGTTGGGGAGGTGGAGCTGTTGAAGTCCCCCAGGATAAGGGTTGTCAATTCTGAGGGCATGAGGTGTGACCCCAATGCATAAAAGTGGTCAAGGAAATGGGTGGGTGAGCCTGGGGGCGGTATATGACTGCTACTCTGAGGGAGAGGGGATGGAACACCCTGATGGTGTGAACCTCAAAAGAAAAATGGCATCCAATCAGCCTGCATTTATTTATTGGGTTAAAAACAGGATTGTTGTTGGCAGCGAGGAGTGTAGGGTTATTGTGGAGTTAGCAGTGATCGTACAGCGGGATATACGCATATTCCATGTGTTGTAATCTAGACGTGGATAAGCCGTACGCTCACTATTACTTTTCTGAGAACTAATTATTGTGAACAGCCTGTGGCCTCCTCGGATGATTCGTGGCTCAATTGTGTCATTGTCTGGACGATAGGGCCAACTAAGAGCTATTTGCTACTAAGATCACAGCACTTGTTTCTGTATGACTCATGGCCTGTGATCTCTGTGATTATTGCAAGGCCACTTCATTCTGTTGGCCACGGAAATGCAGCCCTTACGCCTTATGGATACAGACAATGGCTGTCACAGTCCCCCCAATACCAGTTGCCAGTCACCATTACTTCTGTAAGAAAGATGTGCCTGCGCTACAGCAACAAGTCGCAGACATCACCTGTTCCCTGAAAATTTCTATGTCTGCCAGGGTGCATTTCAACAATGACACCTGGACAAGCAAGCATGGACAGGGGAATTACAGCTAGATGACTGGGCACTGGGTGACTCTGGTGGCTGTAGGGCAGAGGTCTCAAACTGCATTCCTCAAGGGCTGCAAACAGGTCATGTTTTCAGAATTTCCTTGTATTGCACAGGTGATAATTTACTCACCTGCACAGTTAATGATTCCAGCACCTAGTGCAATGCTAAGGAAATCTTGAAAACACGCACTGTTTGCGGCCCTCGAGGAATGCAGTTTGAGACCCCTGCTGTAGGGGCAGTCGGGGAAGGGGTTGCTCCACAAGGCTTTCAGGGCGTTTGGGGATGGAAAAATAAACCACTACACACCATAAAATGGATAACTAAACTACTAGACAACAGGGGTTGGAGAACTAAACTACTAAACAGTTAGGGTTGTAGAACTAAACCACTACACACCATACGATGGATAACTAAACTAATAGACAACAGGGGTTGGAGAACTAAATTACTAAACAGCTATGATTGCAGAACTAAACAAATACACACCATAACATGGAAAACTAAACTACTAGACAACAGGGGTTGGAGAACTAAACTACTAAACAGCTAGGGTTGTAGAACTAAACCACTACACACCATATGATGGTTAACTAAACTAATAGACAACAGGGGTTGGAGAACTAAACAGCTATGATTGCAGAACTAAACAAATACACACCAGAACATGGAAAACTAAACTACTAGATAACAGGGGTTGGAGAACTAAACTACTAAACAGATGGGGTTGTAGAACTAAGCCACTACACACCATACGATGGATAACTAAACTACTAGATAACAGGGGTTGGAGAACTAAACTACTAAGCAGCTTGAGTTGGAGAACTAAACTACTATACACCAGGTGATGGAGACTTAAAGCACTAGACAGCAAGGTGTCACTAGACACCAAGTCTTGGAATCCCAAGGGCTTGTGGAACAAACCTCTGTATCTAATACTTCCTCCAGTTCTGCCTCCTCCACCTTCTTTAGGTCCTCCACCTGTGCCCTCAACCTCTGCCTTAATGAAACAGACGTTACAACACTGCAGAGGGAATCCCCCCCACCTCTGTACTGCACAGCCACAGCTCACCGCCATCAGGCAGTGTTTAAGTTAATATGTCTTGGAGATCGCAGTCATACAAATCAACAGTTGTGGACAGCTATCCATGCTGAGGTTGAGCAATGGCTGCCTACATTCAACCTGGAGCCAGTGCGATAACAGTGCAAACCTGGTGGCGGCCCTACGCCAGGCCAACTATACACACGTGCCTTGCATCCTCAACCTGATGGTACAACAATTTCTACACCACTGTCCCAGTAAGGATGCACTGGTGAAGAAAACACTGTTGTGTGTTCACTTTCACCATTCCACTTAAGTTGGTACAGAGATCTTTTGGATTACCCGTTAACCGATTGATAGTAACATAGTAACATAGTTATTAAGGTTGAAGGAAGACTTTAAGTCCATCTAGTTCAACCCATATCCTATCCTAACCTGCCCTAACATGTTGATCCAGAGGAAGGCAAAAAAAAACCATGTGACAAACAGTAAGCTTCACACTGGGGAAAAAAAATTCCTTCCTGACTCCACATACGGCAATCAGACTAGCTCCCTGGATCAATGCAATATCTAGGAAACTAGTGTATATAACCTGTAATATTATACTTTTCAAGAAAGGCATCCAGTCCTTTCTTAAATTTTAGTAGGGAATCACTTATTACAACATTATACGGCAGAGAGTTCCATAGTCTCACTGCTCTTACAGTAAAGAATCTGCGTTTGTGATTATGATTAAACCTTTTTTCCTCCAGACGTAGAGGATGCCCCCTTGTCCCCGTCACAGGTCTAAGAGTAAAAAGATCATTAGAAAGGTCTTTGTACTGTCCCCTCATATATTTATACATTGTAATAAGATCACTCCTAAGCCTTCGATTTTCCAAACTAAATAACCCCAAGTGTAATAACATGTCTTAGTATTGCAGACCCCCCAGTTCTCTAATAACCTTGGTCGCTCTTCTTTGCACCCGCTCCAGTTCAGCTATGTCTTTCTTATACACCGGAGACCAGAACTGTACACAGTATTCTGTGTGGTCGCACTAGTGACTTGAATAGTGATAAAATTATGTTCTCCTCATGAGCATCTAAGGCCTCTTTTTATGCATCCTATTATTTTTTTTGCCTTTGCAGCAGCTGCCTGACACTGGCCACTAAATGTGAGTTTGTCGTCCATCCATACACCCAGGTCTTTTTCAGTTACAGTTTTGCCCAGTGTTTTACAATTAAGCACATAATTATACATCTTGTTTGTTCTACCCAAGTGCATGAACTTACATTTATCCCCATTAAAGCTCATTTGCCATTTATCAGCCCAAGCTTCTAGTTTACATAAATCCTCCTGTAATATAAAATTGTCCTCCTCTGTATTGATTATCCTGCAGAGTTTAGTGTCATCTGCAAATATTGAAATACTACTCTTTATGCCCCCTACAAGGTCATTAATAAATATGTTAAAAAGACCCAACCCCAATACTGACCCGTGTGGTACCCCACTGCTAATGATGACCCAGTTTGAATGTGCTCCATTAATAACCACCCTTTGTTTCCTATCCCTGAGCCAGTTCTTAACCCACTTACACATATTTTCCCCTATCCTCATTGTTCTCATTTTATGTATCAACCTTTTGTGTGGCACAGTATCAAAAGTCCCTGTACACCACGTCCACTCTTCCTACAGCACTCGGATACAAGCTCTGCCTGCTGCTTCATCCAGTCTGTCCTTCTGGGTCCAGCTGCTGCGTTACCATTGGTCTGTCCTGGAGTGGCACCTGGCATTCATCAGAAGACAAGTCTAACCTTGCCATCAGTGTTATGTTTCGGTAGCTGAGGAGTGCAGGTAAAAAAGGCAATACACCAGAGCAGTTGGAATCTATGAGATTGCAGTACCCTGACTAACCACCACAACTAGAGGCAGCCGTGGAGCGTTCCTACGTTGGTCCTAGACGCCTCGTCACAGCCTGAGAAACTAACTACACCTAAAGATAGAAATAGGAAAGCTATCTGCCCCGGAGCAGAACCCCAAAGATAATAGCAAGCCCCCAAACATGTAATGGCGGTTAGACAAGACGAAATACTGACACAGACAGAAAATAGTATGAGCAAACGTTGGGGCCCAAACTAACTAAATAGAAAAGGATAGGAAGGGTACTTACTGCAATCCCAAAAAAACCCTGAAAGCACCAACTCTACTAATTTCAAAAACACCTGAGATCACACGACCTCTACCACCTAAATTAGCTCTCTGGTGTAACAAAATCAAAACAGCAGCCACTGAAAAAACTGGAAAAAGCAAAAGTACAAACATCAGTGGCTGAACTAAACTGAGAGGGCAAAAGCCCCCGGAGGGGACCCAGAAGGCCCCCACAGAAGTGCAGGACAAAATGCAAAAATCAAGCACAGAAACAAAAAGAAGAAAATGTCTTATCTGTTAGCAGGAGATGCAGACACGACACAGCAGGCTACAAGGGAAACTGGAATCAAGGATTCAGACCAGAACAATTGATCACCGGCAACCCTGATGGGAAGGTGACTCCCTTATATAAGACCAGTCAGTAACACCTGATTCCCAGTCCTCACAATCTTCACTGAACAGACCAGTACCGCTTGTAACCACCAGAGGGAGCCTCTGCTCAGAACTCATCTCAAGCCCATTCACAACACATCAGAGGCTCTAGTGAACAGTCCGGTGCTCGCTTAGTTACGCCCTCCCAGGCTCTCCGCGGTCCGTGGCACAGTGGTTCCACAAACCACGTCTGTGACAGTTTGCTCTGGCCATGGGCCCCGCTGGATCCCAGATCCCGTCTGATCAGACCATGTACAAAGAGCTCTGTTGACAGAAAAGCATACAAGAGAAATTGTCTTTGCAGTTACAGTCCCTGACTACCAAGATGTAGGCCTTAAACATCTCTCCAGAGTCTCTTCACATTCATGCAGCTGGGTCTTCTTAGTTCAAGCTTCAGGTCCCCAACTCATAGCTCCACCACGCTTTGATGGCAATCCTAAGCTCTGCAGTGGGTTCATCAATCAGTGCTGGCTACATTTTGAACTCCTTCCTCATAACTTCCCATCAGATCGTACAAAGGTAGCATTTCTTAGGTCACATCTTGGAGGTGAGGCCCTGGCATGGTTGAATCTATTATGAGAGAGAGAGGACCATATCATCTCCAATATCTCCGTATTTGTGGAAGCCTTTTGCAAAGTATTCGATAAACCCGGGCGAGCCACCTCATCAGCTTCTGCTCTACTTCACTTACGCCAGTCCAACTCATCTGTGGGACAATACGTACTGTACTCTGGCTTCCGAACTTGGTTGGAATAACGAAGCGTTGGTGACAACATTCTGGGAGGGGCTCTCTGGAAACATAAAGGATGAGCTAGCAGGTCGTGACCTACCAACTACTTTCGACAACCTGGTCTCCCTTGCAATCTGTATAGACCTTTGCTTCCAGGAGCGCGCCCGTGAGGAGGCACGTGAAAGAAGATCGCGGCATCTGGCCCCGTCCTTTCCACCCTCCCTGTATTGTGGTGACATAAGTCACTTCATTCATGTCTGTCCGGTGAGGCCGGAAAACTACAGCGTCTAGGATTGGCAGGAGAGGCCTTCCTAGACGAAATAGACTCCTCTCAACCCCTGACTCTTACTGTGGCCGTGACAACCGGTGAATCCCAGTTTGTTGAGACAGCATATGTGAATTCTGGTGCAGAGGGAAATTTGTCCTCCAGGCTGTAGTAGATCGCTTCCAAATCCCATTCCGTCTGCTTCAAAATCTTCTGGCTATAACTTATGTTGATGGGAGATCTCTTCGGGAGGCGGTTCATCTGGTTACTGAGCCGCTTGTAGTTTGTATTGGGATACTTCATATGGAGTGGATAGTCTTCTATGGTCTTCCTCACATGTCTCACTCCTTTCTCTTAGGTTTGCCATGGCTATGACAACACAAACCTGTGTTGGACTGGCAACTAGAGAAGTGCTCCGCTGGGGAAATTCCTGTCTTGAGAGATGTCTGGTTCCAGTACACCTGGATAAGGTACCATCTTCTTCAGCATCACTGCCCGGTTTGCCGTCTGCATATTGGTTCTTTGCTGATGTTTTTGACAAGAAGCAGAGACATTGCCACCCCACAGGCCGTATGACTGTACTATTGACTGAATTCCTGGATCTACACCCCTAGAGGTCGAATTTACCTACTGTCCCCAACCGAGACTCAAGCTAAAGTACAGACCAAAAGTTTGGACATACCTTCTCATTTAAAGATTTTTCTGTATTTTCATGACTATGAAAATTGTACATTCACACTGAAGTCATCAAAACTATGAATTAACACATGTGGAATTATATACTTAACACAAAAGTGTGAAACAACTGAAAATATGTCTTATATTCTAGGTTCTTCAAAGTAGCCACCTTTTGCTTTGATGACAGCTTTGTAATTAAAATTTAAAAAGTTTCTTCTCACCTTTCTGATGTCCAGTGGTATCCTGGATGGGCCGGCGAATGACAGTGACATCATACTCTTTCAACATCATACTCCGGCAGCATGAACCCCAACGTCAGCTGCCGTCCTCTGATTGGCTGGTGCCAGTTCGAGAAACTGGCTGCAATTTGGTCCCCCCAAATCGGACACGAATCCCACCACTATTTAGGTCCTTTTCTGACCGCATATAACATCATAGGCTGTAGCCAATAGAAAAGGACACACTATAATACATTTGATTTACCATAAATGACAAACAGTACTGGCATGTATTGCCAATATACTGAAGCCAGACAATAGGGAGGATAGTGCAGGATAAAAGGGGGTAAGTCAAGTAAGAGACAGCCAGTGTCTAATATAGAGCCCCCGCACCTGTCTCTCTTGTCCTTTACCTCTATCACTGGTGTCTCTAAGCCTCTTTCTCTCTTGTTGTTTCTTCCATCTTTTCAATCTCCCTCTCTTTTTTTCTTTCCTTGTGTCTCCTTCTCCCTGGTTGTCTGTGGCTCCACCTCCTCTATTTAGCTCCGGCCCTCTATGTCACTTCATAGTCTGATAGCTGTGACGCTGCTGGAGTGGAGGGATCAGCTGCTCACCTCCTGTCTCCGCTGTTGACTGCAGGCTGGGGTGAATGATTATACCCTATGCCAGGACTGCTACTGATCAGCCAGCACAGCAGTGCTGCGTGAGGTCTCTAAGGGGGGGGCACAGTGCTCTGCTGCACTAGAATTGTACTGCCCCCTTAGAGACACCTTGAAGCGCAGATGTTGACTTTAGAACCAGATCTGGGCACTTCCTTTTACTAACTATGATTTTAACAACAATCTCACCCCTGTTCTCAAATAAAATAAAAAAAAGAAAAACTAAACTGAGCTTTGGGGCAGTGCACTCATAATCCTGGGTCCAGTGCCGAGCGACGCCCCTGACGGATGCTGCCCCTGGGGCCCTGTGAGCAGAAGCAAAAGAGGATGGGGCCAGTGTGTTTCAGCCAATCCACCCCCCCATCTTTGCTTCTAGTCACCAGGTCTCTTTCACCAGTAAGGGTAGTAATGCCCTCATGGTGGCCCTGGTGTCAGGAAATATAGAGCAGGCCCAGAAACAGAGGCTGCTCCATACAGAACAGCAGCTCTCTATAGTATACAGCTGACATCTGCCTCTAACAGCAACGATTTGCATGCTCATGGATCATTGCTGGTAAGCCCTGTTAACCTCATGTGCTGACAGCGGCATTTATTCTGGGCTTGATGTCAGTTCTGCCTGCCAGTGGCTTCCCAGCAACATGGCTGTAAAGTGATTGCATCTGTGCTATACAGTCTGTGGCTGAGCATCATAAAGGACAGTGATTTTTACATACTATATACAGTATCATAAAAATAATCAGATGATCTGAGGTTCAAGTTCACAAAGTGGACTAACAAGTAAAGGAAAAAGTAAATAAAACAGGTTGAAAAAATGTAAAAAATAAATAAAATATAAAAATTTGAATCACTCTCCAGTTAATAATAAAGAAATGTAAAAAATATATATAAATATTTGGTGTCAATGTGTTCCAAAAAGTCCAGTCTATGAAAATATAAAATTAACCCTGTCTGTAAAAACGGTAAAGAAAAAAAACTATATGCCAGAATTGAAGATTTTTCGTTGATACAAAGCCAAAAAAAAACATTAAAAAGCAATCAAAGCATTGTTTGTACCATAAAATAGTATAAATAAAAACATCAAGTCACCACACAGAAAACAAGCCCTCATGAAACTTCATTGATCAAAAATTAAAATTTTTTGGGTTTTGGAAAATGGCAACTCAAGCTTTTTTTTAAATTCTGAATCTTTTTGTTAGGTGTAGTCATAATAATACTGATCTGGAAAATCATATTTCCAGGTTTTTTTTTACTGCAGAATAAATGACTAAAAAGCGAAATCACCAAACAACTATTATGGAATTGGTTTTTTTTTTCGCACTTCACTTGGAATTTATTTCCCATTTTCCAGTAAACCTTATGATAAAATGAATGGTGTCATTCAAAAGAAAGCCTCACAAAAAACCCTCATATTGCTTTATCAGTGGAAAAATAGAAAAGTAAAGTTATGGCTCTTGTAAGAAGGGGAAGGAAAAATGAAAACACAAAAAGGAAAAATTGCTTGGTCCTTAAGGGGTAAAGCCAGTGCTCGTTATGTGATTTTCAGTCTAGAGGGCGCTCCTATCAGTGACTGACAGCTATATCTGTATGTACACATCTAAAAATGTAGCTGTAGTTACTCATAGAACCGCCCACTGGTCCAAAATCCCAGAGAGAGCAGAGGATTAAATTATTAAAATACAGGTTAGGCTGTGGTCACACTTGCGAAAAACTCGCACAAGTCTCGCACCTCAATACCCGGCTCTGTCACCGGCACTCGGGACCGGAGTGTGCAGCTGCATGTATTTCTAGGCAGCTAACCGCTCTGGTCCGAGTGCCGGCGGCAGTGCCGGGTATTGAGGTGCGAGACTCGTGCGAGTTTCTCGCAAGTGTGACACCGGCCTTAGGGCTTCTTTCCACTTGCGAGAAATACGTCCGATTCTCGCATGTAAAAGCCCAGCTCTGGCTCCGGCACTCGGGAGTGGAGTGCGCGGCTGCATGTAGTTCTATGCAGCTGCTCGCTCCACTCCCGAATGCCGGCCCCAGAGCTGGGCTTTTACATGCGAGAATCGGACGTATTTCTCGCAACTGGAAAGAAGCCCTTATACTGAATCTTTTATTATAAAACTATATAACAATCTGCTCAACTTCTCCTGCTCTACAACATGGTGCCTGCAACTTGATAAAATTTTCATAGACCCAAGTTCCATTTAATGTATCATTATTTCTTTAGCATATAGTTAATATTTATTTAGTGATTTTGCAGCTCAGATTAAAAACCCTTTTTATCAATCCATGTGGGATGGATAGACAAAAAAACTAAATTACATAAAATCTGTATAAAAATAAAACATGCAAAATACTATTCACAATATTTTTTTTTATTGCAATAGAATTTAAATATCAATAATGAATGGTATAATAATGGCTTGGCTTGGGTTGAAATAATGGTTTGTGCTTGTGTATTCCCCATGAAGCAAAAGACATCTGGCTAAAGAGAGTCTCAGGGCTCGGCTCCTTTTTTATTGTGAAGCAGAATATATAGAGGCTTTAGCTGGCAAACCTGGGTTAAATGCTTGTTGCCTTTTCTGCCTTAGGCCATCTAGCGTATTTAGGAATGATTAAGCACTGCAGCCTAGAAAGGACCTGTCCTGAGCGTTCATCTCTGACTTCCAGCAGAAAGGAGAGGCATGCAATGACAGAGGCAGATGGATGAGTCTCATTAGTATGGAGAAGCAGTGAACCAGGCTGCCTTTACAGAGCTGTCCAAAAAAAAGAGCAAATTAAAACAGTAGCTAGGAAAACCAATACATAGTTTAACCCTTAAATAATAGTTTATGGAAACTGTTTATTTTATTACAATTAAAAGAATTAAGTTGAACATAATAATACATTCATTTTATCTTTACATGTCTTTAAGAGAAGTCAAGTTTTACTAAACATTGCAGCCATTTACTTTATCAGAGTTTTCTACGAGGCATCACATTATATGTTAAGTGACTGGTTAGTAAAAGAATATGAGAAGAATTTTCTTAGAAGGTAATAAATACCTAGATGCATAAGTACATGATGTTGGGGAGGTATATTTGCTTTGGGTGTATAAGTTGAAGTATGCAACTTGCTTATCTGCATATGTGATCACATAGTAAACACTGTTCTGAACAAGGTTATCCAACCCTATTCAAATGTTGTCATCCAGAGGAACCCCTACATTCATAGGCAAGCTCCTATGACACTGACAAGATGTACACAAACTCATGGTGCCATATTATGTTATAGTGCTGTGTAATGTATTAGCCAAATGTATTCCAATCTGAATGCACAAATGCATACCTGTGATTGATGTGTGTGGAGAAATTGTATGGAGGTATGGGCATGCAGAAAATGCAGAGTTCTGTGTAGTAGTATACAGCTATAAATATCATGCATGTTACTACTACTGTACTTCAGGTGAATGGTTCATTTAACAGTGGTGACTTTTTGGATCTGGGCTGCAATTTGAAGGCTTTATATGTGGCCTTATTCAGACGTTCGTGTGTCTGGTATGTGTGCTATCCATTTTGCCTTGCGTTTTACAAAAAAATTTGATTTGACAAAATCCTAATTCTTTGCAATTTTCTTCAAGCAATCCAGCAAAATGAAAAGGGGAAATTGTTAGAAAAAATAATAAAAAAAATTATGCTCGCCTGGTTTTCAGCTGTTTACCGAACATCTTCTTTGATGTCTGTTCTGTGAGCTCTTTTGCATCTCTAGCACAAACCAGTTTATGCAATATAGGGCAACATACACCATTGTTAGGCATGGTCAGGTAACATAAGTCATGACATTGCATGAGGCCTAGTGACTAGCCCTCACATGATATAATTACCGTATGTGTGTCACTTGTAGAGTGTAGTCAGCATCAGAGGCACAGAAGATGCTACAGAAGATTGGATCAGACCGAAGAAAGTGACCAAACAGGATCTCCATGGCTTGTTAGGCTGTGGCCAGGAGAATATAACTTTTTTTTACCTATGTTTATTATGCTCTGGTGCCAAGAAAGATACTCAGTTACTCAATTTGAATTAAATAAATTAGATGCAATCAAAATGTCCTGAACAAATTATCTTTGTAACAAATTTAATAGGCATTCACAGAAAGAATATACAATAAGCAAAGGGTTATTGACACTACCATCACCAGATGTATCCTTGACCAATTTGCAACTTTTATCTGGGGATTGCTTTTATTGTAAGGTTTATGAAACTTTTTCCTCAACAGTGCTGAACTGAAAATGTCCATTGAAATTGAAGTGTGGAAGTTGCAATGTTTAGTGCTATAGAAGATGTTACGTGAACATGAAAAGACAACCAACTTTACAAAGCCAACATTCCTACACACGTGGTCAAAATTGTTGGCACCCCTCGTTTAATGACAGAAATCCCACAATGGTGACAGAAATAACTTGAATCTGACATACTGTAAGTAATAATAAATAAAAAATCTATGAAAATGAGCAAGTGAAAGTTAGACACCTCTTTTCAACCATGTTTCCACAGAATTTTAAAAAAAATAAAACTCATGAAATAGGCCTGAACAGAAATGATGGTACCCTTAACTTAATATTTTGTTGCACAACCTTTTGAGGCAATCACTGCAATCAAACGATTCCTGTAACTGTCAATCAGACTCCTGCACCTCTCGACAGGAATTTTGGCCCACGCCTCAAGAGCAAACTGCTCCAGTTGTCTCGTGTTTGAAGGTTACCTTTTCCAGATGGCATGTTTCAGCTCTTTCCAAAGATGCTCAATAGGATTTAGGTCAGGGCTAATGGAAGGCCACTTCAGAATAGTCCAATGTTTTATTCTTAGCTGTTCTTGGGTGTTTTTAGTTGTGTGTTTTGGGTCACTATCCTGTTGCAAGACCCATGGCTTGCGACTGAGACCAAAGCTTTCTGACACTGGGCAGCACATTTCTCTCTAGAATCCCTTGATAGTCAAGAGATTTCATCATACCCTGCATAGATTCTAGTCACCCTGTGTCAGATGCAGCAAAGCAGCCCCAGAACATAACAGAGCCTCCTCCATGTTTCACAGTAGGGACAGTGTTCTTTTCTTGATATGCTTCATTTTTCCATCTCTGAATATAGAGCTGATGTGCCTTGCCAAAAAGTTCCATTTTTGTCTCATCTGTCCAATAGACATTCTCCAAGAAGCTTTGTGGCTTGTCAACATGTAGTTTGGCAAATTCCAGTCTGGCTTCTTTATGATTTTTTTTCAACAATGTTGTCCTCATTAGTCGTCTCCCATGAAGTCTACTTTGGCTCATACAATGATGGATGGTGTGATCTGACACTGATGTTCTTTGAGCTTGAAGTTCAACTTAAATTCCTTTGTTATCATTCGTATTATCCGTCTCTTTGATTTGTCATCAATTTTCCTCCTGCTGTCCATGTTCAGGGAGGTTGGCTACAGTCACATGGAGTTTAAATTTCTGAATAATATGTGCAACTGTAGTCACAGGAATATCAGGCTGCTTGGAGATGGTCTTATAACTTTTACCTTTAAAATGTTTGTCTATAATTTTCTTTCTAATCTCCTGGGATAACTCTTTCCTTCGCTTCCTCTGGTCCATGTTAAGTGTGATACACATCAAGTCACCAAACAGCACAGAGAGTATCTGTAGCCCTCTAAACAGGCCCACTCACTGATTCCAAGATTGTAGACACCTGTGATGTTAATTAGTGGACACACCTTGATTTAACATGTCCCTTTTGTCACATTATTTTAAGCTTTTCAGGGGCACCATCATTTCTATCCAGGCCTATTTCATGAGTTTTAATTTTGTTTTTAAATTCTGTGGAAGCATGGTTGAAAAGCAATGTCAGACTTTCATTTGTTCATTTTCATAAGAATTCAAAGTTTGAAAATTTACGTTCTTTTCAAAATAAACAGAAGTCTTATCAAATAAACTTTACCACTATCATGAAGTACAATATGTCACAAAAAAACTTTCTTAGAGTCAGTGGGATATGTTGAAGCATTTCAGAGCTATAACCTCAAAAATTGACAGTAGTCAGAATTGTAAAAATTGGCTTGGTCACTAAAGTCAAAATTGACTCGGTTACTAAGGGGTTAAAAATAACAAACACAGTTATACTAACCCAAAGCTCATTACCCTGAAACCATGGTCCCCTGTAAAAAAAACAAAAATAAGAAACAACCATATCTCTTACCGGTCCATCATTCTGTTCCACATCGTAATCCATGTCTGGGATAAATAGCTTTTAACTTGAACGGTGCCTGTGAGTTCACCGTATTTCACCATGAAAGCTCACAGCTGCACAATGAGACTTTTTCTCACAGTGCTAGTGGTGATCTCACAGAGGTCAATGCATTTATGGGGCCCACCTAGGAACGCAGCCTCAGTGACCTGCGGTAACCTCGATGACGTCACCGCTAGTCACTGACGCTGCGCTCGTAGCAGCTCATTCTTCAGTGGTTTTCAGCCTTGACGATATCACTTTTTTGGCTGGCAGTGTGCATTAAGTAGCTATTACTTTTTGTCTTACACTTTATATTAAGTAGGTATTATTGCTCAATGCATGTGCCTCGTATACAGTATATGTACAAGTGCTTCTCAGTAAATTACAATATCATCAAAAAGTTAATTTATTTCAGTTCTTCAATACAAAAAGTGAAACTCATATATTATATAGAGTCATTACAAACAGAATGATCTATATCAAGTGTTTATTTCGGTCAATATTGATGATTATGGCTTACAGCCAATGAAAACCCAAAAGTCATTATCTCAATAAATTAGAATAATTAACAAAACACTTTATTTTTCTTTCTTTTCCTTTTACCTTTCATACCCTTTCACTTCCTTTTTCCCCATTCACTTCTTTATATTATGTTCTCTTTCCTTCATTACCTTAGTATATCTTTCTGTGTTCGGCATTGGTGTATTCTTCTGATAAGGAGTTTAAATTCCTTAATCAAGCCTCTCACTCAGTATATACTAATTCCTTCAATGCAATAGTTACATTACCACCACATCGCATGCCAGCGCATTTGGCCTGAAGTCACAGTGTAGGCCGGTGATGTGATTAGCTTCTCATCTATTGCAACTATTTTGCATGAATCAGCATTCATATTGAGATATTTGTCTCTCCACTGTGCAAAGGATAATTATCTTAAATCATTAACCATGTGTGATTTTATGAATTTGCACTTTCTGATTGCCTATCATTACCTTAAATTCCTGGGATCTGCAATGTTTTTATCACTCTGGAGCTCCTCCTCGAGGTAGGGCCAGTATCTCTATGCATTGTGGTAAATCTGTTCGCTCAGCGGTACACAGAGGTAGAAAACAAGGACACTGTCTCTTTAAATCTTCTGTTGGTTTATTTTATAGGCAGCATGAACCAACATTAAGGGAAAAGGAAACACAGCCCTTTAGGCAAAACAGGAAAAAAAAAAAAAAAAAAAAAAAAAAAAAAAATGCTGCAACACAGTACATAAATTTGTAGGGATTTGCCTGTTCTGGAGCAACACAGGTTCAGTCTTTCCTACTCAGGACACAAATCACTGGAGATCCTCTCTTCAGCCGTTCTGAAGCATGACTACTTCTGGAGTCCAGCTATTTAAGCCCCAGACCACTCCCTGGGGTGATAATAAGCTGGACATTCTGCCACCCGCTCTATGGATGTCCACATAAAAGCCAGCCCATTTTAACAAATTAGCTTAACCCCTACGGCACTTAGTGTGTTGGAGGAAAAACGCAGTACTTTATATCACTGACGTCATAAAACGTAGTGAAATATATCTCCCCTCCAGGACTTTACCACTGACTTTGTCACATATCCCCTTCTGCCCAAAGCCAAGGGTTTTGGCACCTTCACTCACTAAGCAGGGGAGTCTAGACAGAGCATCTGTGTTCTTTTGCAACTACCCTGGCCTTTGCTGGATGTGAAAATTTAAATCTTGGAGGCCTAAGAACCACCTAGTCACCAGAGCATTCTTATCCTTCTTTCCCTCAACCATCTCAGAGGGGCATGGTCTAATACTAGCTTAAACCTATGGCCTAGCAGCTAATATTTCAGGGTATCTACCGTATATACTCGTGTATAAGCCGACTCCAGTATAAGCCGACCCCCCTAATTTTGCCACAATAAACTGGGAAA
>VIAB01033991.1:18864-28944 GCA_009801035.1 Oophaga pumilio
CAGGTTCTTACACAGGAGAATGATGAAGAAATACATCAAGATAAAAGTTTGGCCACAAACAATAACCTTGTATGCCCTCAGAGTCCTCCTGAATGGAGAAAGAAAACTGTATTTTTGCAGGTTATTTTTTGTTTTTTTACATTTTTACATTGGCCCAAGGTGGGACATCACTATATAGTGTCAGATTGCTGATCTGACAGTTTGCAGAGCACTGTGTCAGATCAGCGATCTGACAGGCAGTGCAGGAGGCTTGCCGGTGCCTGCTCTCTGCAGGCACTGACAAGCAACCTCCCTGCAGGACCCGGAAGGACCTTGCGGCCATCTTGGATCCAGGAGCCTGCAGGGAGGAGGCCCTCGGAACAACGCGATCTCATCGCATTGATCTGAGGGTCTCAGGGAAGCACGCAGGGAGCCCCCTCCCTGCGCGATGCTTCCCTATGCCACCGGAACGCTGCGATCATGTTTGATTGCAGTGTGCTGGGGGTTAAAGTGCCGGCAGCGGTCCATGACTGCTCCTGGCACTTAATGCCGTGTGTCAGCCGTGAGCACGGCTGATCGCACATGATGTACTATTCCGTCCATGGGAATTAAGTCCCAGGGCACATGGACGGAATAGTACGTCATATGGCAGAAAGGTATTAAAGGGGTTTGTTCGGTCCAAATCGAGTGTGACTGCAGACTGCATTCTCTGTGTGACTGAAGACTTATGACTCCCCTCAGCGCATGTACAGTGCGCTGTGAGGATTCGTCAATTTACAAGTCGGGACCAGAGGGTATGTAAGAAATAGGGGGCAGACAGACAGCCTTATTTCTTGTGCGACCATCGAACTGACCACCGGCTCTCCTGACCAGTATGTGACAGCTGTATTGTCAGGATTCAAACCCAGCAGCTCCTGAGCACCAGATGGCAGCTCTTCCCTCTGAGCTATTCAGCTCACTGTACAGTTCCGTGCTAACCAAAATACTTGTACCTATGTTGTTTCTGATGGTCCCAACCCTGAGTTATAGTTGGTCACCACCCTGTGTTTCTGATTGGCTACATCCTAATTGAACATCCTATTTAAACCTGGCATATAACTCCCTTCATTGCGAGGTTATTGAGCTACCAGCCATTATTGAAACTTCCTTTCAACTGCTTCTTATACTCAAGATATCACATTGTTGCTTCTGTGTACCGACTTCTGGCTATCCCTGACTACAATTCCTGCTTATCCTTCAAACTACATTGCTGTTCTGGCTTCTGGCTATCCATGACTACGCTACCTGTCGCTGCTACCCCTAGCAGTTGTAATACCACTGCTCCAAACCAGGTCAGTCCATAACATGTATAGAAATACGTCACGCTCAGGTCAGGGGAGGTGCCGGTTCAGTCCTTGCACTACAATGCGATCCTCACACGAGAAATATGGCCGTCTACCTGCCTCTTAATACATACTCCCAGCCAGACTCACCATCAGTGCGCGTGGCCTCACTCCATACACTTGTATGGAGTGAGGCCATACCCCGACTAGTGACATGTCCGTCCAGCGGATGTGGCGACTAGAGGGCGCGGCCTCACTCCATATAACTGTATGGAGTGATGCCACCCCAAATGGATAGGCCCTGGCAGGGAGTATGTATAACGCATACATACTCTCCGGTCCCGGTTTAGAAACAAAGTATGTGCACTGGGGGATTCATAAGTCTGCAGTCACACAAAGTGACTGCAGACTAATCAATTTGGACTTGATAACCCTTTTAAAAGGTATTAAAATAGTACTTGAAATCCTGGTAATATGAATCTATACATTTTTGTTTTGTCAATTTCATTTTTTCCTCCCTTTCTTCCAAGAGCCATACCTTTTAATTTTTTTTTCTGAAGTAACTGTATGAGGGCTTGTTTGTTGTAGGAAGAGTTGTAGTTCTGAATGACACATTGTTCATTTTACCAGTGGTTACCTGTGGTTGGCACTGCAGCCTTGCAGCGCTGGGGTGCTGGGTTCAAATTCCACCAAGGACAACATTTGCTGTTTGTATGTTCTCCCTGTGTTTGCGTGGATTTCTTCCGGTTCTCCAGTTTCCTCCCACATTCCAAAGACATACTGATAGAGAATTTACACTGTGAGCCCCTATGGTGACAGCAATGATAATGTATGTAAAGCGCTGCTGAATATGGTAGTGCTATATAAGCAAAGCATAATAAATAAATTTATAATGTACTGGAGAATAGGAAAAAAATTCCAAGTTCTGTTAGAGGCAGATGCCAGCTGTATTACACAGGCAGCACATGCCCAGCATGGTAGGAGTTTAGCTCTAAAACCTGCTCCATACACAAGCACCATGACTGTAATCTACAGTTATGCCCGGGAGTGCAAAGGCGTTGAAGAGCTTTTCCAGGATAAAATTTTAGTTTAGCAGCCCATCATCAGACTGGAAAGAAAAAAAAGTAACAGCTCTGTTTTATTTTATACAGGTCTTTGGTTATCTAAAAGGTTATCCCAGGCCAATAGGACATATGAAAGCACTGCGATTGTCACAGGGTGATTGAACATGATTCCCCATCATCAACATGTACAAAATAAGCTAATTATCAAGAACAATGTCAGATCCAGGAGTCAGATCACTACTGATCAAGCTTGTATAATTGATGTGACATAAGAGTCGTTGATTGAAAGAAAAACTTTAACAGTCTAAGACCTATTCAATTAACTAAAGCAAATTAATTATATTTTTCATTTATTTGAGTAAAAAGGTAATGTTTTCTAGTAGGATAATCAGGAAAAGAACAATAATTATAAACTGTACATGAAAGTAAATAGGTAACTGCTAAATGTTCTTTCTCCCTTCACCACTAATTTCTTTACTACCTGGAAAACATTTTCTCACACCATAAAATGCAACATTAGAGCGATTGTATCACTGAACGCAATCGATTTAATAGCAGCAGTTTGACTTGATTTCAGAATGACTTGTTCCCGTACAGAATATTGGATACAAAACATTAGAATGCTAGAGAGCAGAACAGGAACAGACACCGGCTCATAATGACCAAGCAGTGCTATGAACCAGCTCTAATATCCTTTTTTTTCATAATTATGCTCTATTTATTACTGATTGGAGACCCAGTTTCTCCATTGCATACCTCTTACATTCTAGTGGCATGTATAAATGAGATAAATCTTTTTTGCACCCAAATAACCATATACCGGTACTTTTTTTTTCCTTTAACTATGTTTTTAGCATTAATTGCCTCATGCAGATTCAAATTGTATTTCTATATTTACAAAGTTTGCTCCTGCCCTTTCACGCAAAATTTGTAGACATGGACTTGATGCTCTCATCTACCATACCCCATTGAGCACATACCAGCCTATAATATCCAAAGTGGATGGCTTTTTAACTTGGCATCCATTCTTTTTGAGTGGACAGTTCTTTTTCATTAGTATTTTGCCAGCACTAATGGAAATGGAACTTATGTTCACTTATTTTCCAGCATGCATTGTGACTGTCATTGTTCATTGGCTTGAGTCTGCCATCTGCGATACGTATCGGCATCTCTGTTAAAAAGCAGGGGGACTTGCGTTTTTTTGGTGGTACAGCCACACAACTTTTAAGTGAAGTGATTTGCAGATTGCTTATTTTACATATGTATGAAAATTACATTAAGTTTCTAAAAGTACAAGATCTATTTAAAAATATATATTCTGATATTACATTGTAACAGCTATCACAAATATTTGTTCAGGCATTTTTGTTCAAATTAATAATTCACTTATGTGGATAAAAAAAATGAGAGAATGTGGGTCTAGAAAATAAGTTTCCATCATGTTTGAGAAAATAATTGCTATTCATTAGTTTGCCATTCATACAATGCTAAGGTAGTTCTTCCTAGACACACTAAGCGAGATCGCTAGCGAGATCGCTGAAGCGTCACCGATTTTGTGATGCAACAGCGACCTAGCCAGCGATCTCGCTTAGTGTGACACGCAGCGACGACCAGCCCCCCTGCTGGGTATCGCTGATCGTCGTTGAATGTCCTGGACCATTTTTTCATCATTGGTCTCCCGCTGGCCTGCGCGCATCGCTGCATGTGACAACGGGAGACCAACGATCAGCGAGCTGGGAGCTGGTATCCAATGTACATATCGGGTAACTAAGCACCATGCAGCACCTAGTTACCCGATATGTACCCTGGTTACCGGCTCCCAGAATCTGCTGTAGAGCGCTGAGAGCCGGTATCTAGGGTACATATCGGGTAACTAGGTGCCGCGCGGTGCTTAGTTACCCGATATGTACATTGGATACCGGCTCTCAGAGCTCTACAGCAGAAGCTGAGAGCTGGTATCTAGGGTACATATCGGGTAACAAGGCGCCGCGCAGCGCTTAGTTACCCGATGTTTAGCCTGGATACCAGCGTGCTCGCTGGTCCTGATCGCTGGTGAGTCTGCCCTTGTGACAGCTCACCAGCGATCAGCTAACGATGTCCCAGTGATCCCATCCACATCGTATCGTTGGTGGGATCGCTGGGACATTGAAGTGTGACGGGGCCCTTAGGCTGGGACTACATGGCAATTTTGCTCCTGATGTGTAACTAACGTTTGCTGCTACATTGCAGCACAGTACAGATGAATTTTTCTGCATTGCAACCATGAAGGTACGGCGACTGCTAAGAGGAAGTAGCAGAAAATCCAAGGCTGTTGAGCTTGTTCCAACTTGCTTGTCCCAGTGAAAGTTCCCTCGGAGCCACAACGGGACCCCATCCACTTGTATTGCACTGCGATGTAGCAGCGACTTTCAGCAAACTTCGGTTACTGCCAAATTTGCTGTGCAATTGCAGCGTTAAATATTCACAGATGTAGTACAAAATACTTACAGTATTTATATGTTCTGTAAGATGGCGAGTCCTTGAGGGGAGGTATGTGTCATCGCCGCTATTAGCTGCGGTGATGTGAGCTCCAAAGCATGCTCCAGCACATATAGTGCTGAGAGAGTTATTTGGGCCATTGCAGGGCCAGGTTTTGCGAGCGGTCATAAGAGATGGGTGGGAATGACTGCTCACATATCCTGGTGTGGTTCGGTAAATAAAATGTAGGCCAATTGTCTCATTCAGGGTCTGTGGTTGGAGGTGTGGAAGTCTCCAGTGTGTGTTGCTAAAGACACTGACCTGACCTGACCTGAGTGGACGGACCCGTAGGACTATATGGACTCTTTATTTTCAGTTTGTTTTCACTTTGTGCTGGAGAAGGCTATCTTTGTTTTTTGTGTGCTTAACCCCTTTCCGACATCGGGCGTCATAGTACGCCGATGTCGGACTCCCTCCCTTTGATGTGGGCTCCGGCAGTGAGTCAAAACTCCAAAATTATGTTTTTTTTGGTCTCCGTGACATTGCATTAAAATGCAATACCGGATGATCAAAAGATTGTATCTGCACCAAAATGGCATCATGAAAAATTTCAGGTCAGCACACAAAAAATAAACCTTCACCCAACCCAAGATCATGAAAAATGGAGACGCTACAGGTATCGGAAGATGGAGCAATTTTTTTTTTTTAAACAAAGTTTGGAATTTTTTTTCACCACTTAGATAAAAAAGAACCTAGACATATTTGGTGTCTATGAACTTGTAATGACCTGGAGAATCATAATGGAAGGTCAGTTTTCTGATTTAGTGAACATAGTCAAAGTGCCAAACAAAAAACAAGTGTAGGATTGCACTTTTTTTGCAATTTCACCGCACTTGGAATTTTTGTTCCCATTTTCTAGTACACGACATGGTAAAACCAATGGTGTCGTTCAAAAGTACAACTCATCCCGCAAATAAACAAGCCCTCACACAGCCATATTGGCGAAAAAATTAAAAAGTTATGGCTCTGGGAAGAAGGGGAGCGAAAAATGAAAACGCAAAACCAAAAAAAGCCCCGAGGGTTAAAAGGTTAAACAGGTTTATGAAGCTAATAAACATGACCAGCCATTTTCTTATGAAACCACTTCCTGTGCCTTCCTCAAAAACCGCAGGTGAGTGGGTACAATCCTCTACAGTTCATATTTAGAAATGAATAGCTACATAACTTATAAATTAATTTCTGAAAAATAATTGCTTCTTACTTTAAATGGCTGTCTTATCATAGACAACCACCAAAAAATTAAAGCAACTCCCAAAACGGAACTAATTTTCAATATATTCATTACATTTATGACATATTCTAATAAATCATAAGAGAAAAGGACACTTTTGACTATTTCCTGAGAATTTCCTGGTGTCTGTGCCAAATGTAGAATCAAAATATAATGTGAACGTAGCCCTGTAGAATGTGTAACCTGTTTACAGACTCTAAGAAATGTGATGTGCCTGCTTCAATTTCAATATAATCCATTTGCTTAATTTATCACTCTGTGCTGCCCTAACCCCGAGGAACACTTTAATCACGAATGACATACTTTTTACTTTTTTACTGGTAACGTAATTGAATAGTGGCTGAATCGTTGCTTGTTAATTTTAACACAATTTTGTACATTGTAAAATTGGCTTGTGACAAACATCTATAATACTGGAAGATTTAGTTGGCCCTCTGGGTATTATTTGCAGTAAAATTTAAACATAGCTATTTTGACAAAGATAGTTAATGCAAGTAATCAAATTTATAATTAGCGTTTCTGCCGCCTTCGGCTATTGCAAATCAAAGTTCTAAAAGTTAGGAATTTAGTACCCTAAGTTATTTCTTCCATAGTTTTCAATGGATTTGCTACTTGCTGTGAAAATATTGCTAACATTAAAATATTTCTAAGTGCAGTTGACTGAGGTCTATATACATTTGTGAAAGTGGGCAGCATTTTACCTTAAAATTAATGTGTCATCAGAAAATGGCCTACTGTTTAAATCAGGTTTATATACAGTGGGTACGGAAAGCATTCAGACCCCTTTAAATTTTTCACTCTTTGGTGCGAGAGGTAAAGAAGAAGCCCAAGATCACTGTGGCTGAGCTCCACAGATGCAGTAGGGAAATGGGAGAAAGTTCCACAAAGTCAACTATCTCTACCGCTCTCCACCATTCGGGCCTTTATGGCACAGTGTCCGACGGAAGCCTCTCCTCAGTTCCAGACATATGAAAGCCCACATAGAGTTTGCTAAAAAAAACACATGAAGGACTCTCAGACTATGAGAAATAAGATTATCTGGTTTGATGAGACGAAGATAGAACTTTTTGGTGATAATTCTAAGCGGTGTGTGTGGAGAAAACCAGGCACTGCTCATCACCTGCCCAATATAATCCCAACAGTGAAGCATGGTGTTGGCAGCATCATGCTATGGGGGAGTTTTTCAGCTGCAGGCGACTGGTTGCAATTGAAGGAAACATGAATGCGGCCAAATACAGAGATATCCTGGATGAAAACCTCTTCCAGCGTGCTCTGGACCTCAGACTCGGCCGAAGGTTCACCTTCCAACAAGAGAATGACCCTAAGCACACAGCTAAAATATCAAAGGCTTCCGAACAACTCTGTGACCATGTGTGGCCCAGCTGCGCTTGGTACACATGTTCCCTGGAGAATGCACAGAAGGTAATGCACAAACACCTGATATTCATTCACACTTCACATTTCCCAGGAGCCACCAGAGGGAGTCCTTTAGATTCAGGTATATAGGGGTGTGGAGAGACGTAGCAGTAGGCATTCTAGCCAGACAGTCATGTTAGTTGTTGGTTGTACCTCAGACAGATCAGATCTCCTCAGGACACCAGAGTGAGAGGATTCCTGTCAGAGCTCAGACATTCTAGTTCAGTCTGTCTTTGCTAATCTAGCTTGATTCTTGTTCAGTCTTCTGGAGTTCTGTGATTCTGGCATTCCAGTCAGAGCCAGTCTTGGAGTGGATTTCCTGTCAGAGACATTCTAGTCAGACGGACGGAGATTTTACCTCAGAACAGGCTGACTGACAGAACTGAAGAAGATCTGCACGATAGAATGGCAGAGGATCCTCAAATCCAGATGTGAAAAACTTGTTGCCTCATACCCAAGAAGACTCATTGCTGTACTAGCTCAAAAGGATGCTTCGCAATACTGAGCAAAGGGTCTGAATAGTTATGACCATGTGAAATTTCAGTTTTTCTTTTTAAATAAATGTGCAAAAATTTCTATATTTCTGTTTTTTTTCAGTCAAGATGGAGCGCAGAGTGTACAATAATGAGAAAAAAATGAACTTTTTTGAATTTACCAAATGGCTGCAATGAAACAAAGAGTGAAAAATTAAAGGGGTCTGAATACTTTCTGTACCCACTGTATTAAAAGTAATTTTAAAAAAAGGAGGTGATCTGCCCCAGGAAGAGGAAACTCACAGAATAAAAAAGGCAGAACTTCCCCAGACTCCATGCTGAAGGATAGATAACACTACAAGGAGTAAATAGGGAATAAGGAATGGCATTGTCATGGTTTGGGAAAATAAAATTATCAGTAAGTAATTATCATCTTTTCCATACACCCTACACCCTGACAGCATCCCAAAGAGAGCAGAATGGGAAACAAACCTCAGGGAAGGGCTTCTAATTTTTACCAAAAGAAAGATGAGAGTTTCATGAGATCAACCTATAGGGTTTGACCTCTTAACAACCAAGCCACTTTTTGCATTAAAGTGAATCTGTGAGGTGAAAAAATGCTATTAACCTGTACATATGGGGTTAATCTGCAGGTTAACAGCGTTCTGAATAGGGATGTGTGGGTCCGTGGATGTTCGGGTCTGTCGAGTTCGGACAAACTTTATAAACATGTTTGTTTTGGATATCAGAATGGTACCCAAACTTGATCCCAAACCCAGACCCCATTTAAGTGAGTGGGGGGTAGGAAAATCCAGTGCTTCCCACGCTTGTTTACTGTGTTACAGCATGGGAAACATCAGCTCGGACCAGGAGTAACCTTACTAAAGTCACAGGTGGTGAAAAGGTTACCCCTAATCAGGCATCAACTGATAATGTTTATTGTCATCAGCATCACCTGACCTCACTGACAGCATTTGAGCAGGTGACACTGATGAAAGTATTCACTAGCCGGCACCTGTTCATAGTAAGAAATATGTCAGTGAGATATAAAATTAGTGCAGTGCATGTGTAGCTTACTGTACATGTATTTAGCTAATAAAGAATTAAAAGAAAAAATGGCATGGGTCCCCCTTATTTTTAATACACAGCTAAGGGAAAGCAGATAGCTGGTATTATTATTCTGGGAAGAAGCCAATATCCATGAAGCTTCCCAGCTTATTAATATCAGTTCACAGTTGTCTGCGTAACCTTTACAGATTAAAAAGTTGGGCCCCCCAAAAATTGACGTGATGTCCCCTCTATTTTTAGTCACCTGCCAATGCTAAGCGATAGCTACGGGTTGATATTAAAAGGCTGAGAAGAGGACATAGGTATTGGCCCTCTGACAGACTAATAACACCAACCCACAGCTGCCCAAGAAAAGGCGCATCGATTAAATGCTCCAATTCTGGAGCTTAGCCACTGCTCTTCCCACTTACCCTGGTGCATTGGCAAGTGGGGTAATGGTTTTGGGGTTGATGTCAGTAGTGTAATGTCTGCTAATGTCAAGCTCAGGGGTTAGTAATGGAGAGGTGTCTATCAGACACCCCCATTACTAACCCTGTAGTCAAAAGCAATAAACACGGGGGTGTGGCCTGCAAGACAAGGTGGCAGCAGCTTAATTACATAGCTTCAGCCAGCCAGGATTAAAACCAGCACAAGGCAGCAAACAGCATCGTCCCAAAGCCTCTTACCTAACACCTGGTGTTGGCAAAATACCGAGGGCCCATGATGACCAGGGGAAGGTCCCAGAAAAGAGGATCCCTGGTGAGATTGGAGGCTTTCTTCCAAAGAGGACAAACAACAAGAACAATGAGTAAGATGGCGCCGGCTTCCACTGCAGCCTCTTCACACTCTTCCAGAAGCTCAGGAGATAGGCAAGCAGAGACTGTGAGACATAGCTGTTAGGGTCTGCGGAACGCACCTAATAGATATTGTAGAGAGGTGCGTTCGCAGCCCGGGGCCCACCGTGCAGGTGAAGCGCGCTGCTAGTAAGATAAAGTAGCGAACTCTGTTATCCCGCAGAGTCGCTAAAATAA
>VIAB01034000.1:0-13372 GCA_009801035.1 Oophaga pumilio
CCCGATACTTGCGGTATCGGAATGCTCAACTCTAGTCATGACTGCAGTTATTCTCAATCGTCACATCTGTGCCAATCACAAGCATCTAGGAGGCTGAGAAAGGAGGGACTGGATGGCTAAGTTCCTCACAATACAGAGATGCTTTGATGTTCATGATTGACAAAATAATACATGGTTTACACTGGTGATTTTATAAGCTTTACTTCACTGGGGAACAAGATTCAGTTTGCTGAAGGCAGGGTGGCTTGTTCACACCATATACATTTCTTTGGTCTGGAATTGGTCAACTATGGACAGGACAGACTAGCTAAAGCAAATCAATTTAGCAGGTTTTTTTTAGGGATGTGGTCTTTCCTGATGGGGCCCCTGGGTTGTATCCACAGAGTAGTTCCTGGATGGTGGATTGAATTGATGAGATAAGCACTGATATGGTGGGTCAGTAGCAAAGTGATGGGGCTAAGGGCAAAATTGTAACCAACATTATAGTCAAGTGAATCTAGAGGTCAGGCAGAAACATTCAGCAGAGAAAGTGGTCAGGTGCTCCAGGGGTCAATGCTAGTAGAATCCATGGACAAAACATGAGCAGTAAAATAAGGGCAAAGACAGTTTTATCCTATATATGGTACACCAGAGTCTTAGTAATGGCAGATGAAGCTAAGAGCTAAGTAGATTACCATGGCTTCCGGTGGCCTCTGAACTTGTCCTTGTGGTTTGCCTGATTGGCCTCCTTCCTGTCAATTATGCCAGCTGGGTTGTACATGCACCACTCAACATTCATCCCCAGCAGAAGTGCAACCTCCACTGTCAGCACCACCATTGAGAATGTAACAACATTGCCAGGCTGCATCGGTATCAATGAGTTAATATTATAAATTAGCCAATCAATCTATGAGAAATCAAATTTGTTATGAAATCACCACAAATTTTGCATCCTAGCAAATCTGATTTTTTTGCATTTGATTTGCACAAATCAGTTTGCTCTTTTTAGTTACAGAAAGAGGTTAAAATAATAAAAAAATATGATATTCACGAATACTATTCCCTCTCCTGTGCTACATCTCCTTTTTTGTCTTAGGTGTTTTGAAGCCAGTAATTAATGTCATGCATTCACAAGGAGATTGATGAACATCATAATGTGCGTCATCTTCCACATGATGGTATGAGGCTAATCACTGGCCTCAGTACCAGAGATGAAGCATGGGGAGAAACAAAAAACCAGTGCAGGGGATGAAGTGTGGGGAGGAACTGAAAACCGGTACAGGGGATCAGTTCCAGACACGAAGCGTGGGGAGGAACTGAAAATGAATGCAGGGGACCAGTGCCAGAGACGAAGCATGGGGAGGAACTGAAAACCAGTGCATTGGATTAGTGCCACAGATGAAGCGTGGGGAGGAACTGAAAACCAGTACAGGGGATCAGTGCCAGAGACAAAGCGTGGGGATTAACTGAAAACCGTGCAGGGTACAGTGCCAGAGACGAAGTGTGGGGGGGCAGAAAATCAGTGCTCGTGATCAGTGCCAGAGATGAAGCGTGGGGAGAAATCGGTGTAGGGGACCAGTGCCAGAAACAAAGTTTGGGGGGACTGAAAACCAGTGCTCTAGATCAGTGCCAGAGGGGAAGCATGGGGAGGAACTGAAAACCGATGCAGGGGACCAGTGCCAGAGATGACGCATAAGGAGAAACATAAAACCGGTGCAGGCGACCAGTTACAAAGAAGAAGTGTGGGGGGAGAACTGAAAACCGAAGCAGGGGACCAGTGCCAGAGATGAAGCATAGGGAGAAACCGAAAACCAGTGCAGGTGACCAGGGACTTGTTGTGGAGGCACAGGACTGGTGAGTATAATATATTTTATAATTTTTAACCCCTTTCTTCATTTATCATACTTTTGTGTCTGGAGAGACCTCAGAGAGTTAGAAATGTCTTTTCATAGCCATCGGGAACATTCAAATTGGGCTGAATTTATTTATTCCGAATCGAATCTGATAGCCAATTATAGAAAATAGGCTGGAGATGAATCGGCTGGCAGATTTCCTCTGCAGAGCATGTCTCCATTCTAGGTCACAGTGGGGATCTCGAGCACAGGACTTATCATATGCCTTGATAGGGCATAAAGTCAAGCTGTTTTCATGAGTCCATTCCTTTAACCAGAAATTTGCACTATTCGCACATTACTTGAAGCTTTTTGTACGATGCCTATGCTAAGGAATGATCCAATGAAACCTTATATCCTACGGATTTATAAACAATGGCTCATCTTATTGCTTGGAATGAAATGTTCCGACACTAAATATAGTTCATTCTGGTGGTGAATCGTCCTCGTCTACCCCGTGGATGTGTTTGTCTCTCCTTCCTTATATGTGCTTAGGACAATGGAGAATGGCAAAAAAAACGACATCAGGCAATAAAATAGATTGCGCGGCGCCGGAATCTTCTACATCCGCCATAACATTTTATTACGTTTATTTTTAAGATGATTGTATTCTTCATTAGCAGTAAAAGAAACCTTAAATTTGAAAATCTGCAATAAAGCGTTTTATGTCAGGGCTGTTTACTGCCTTTTATTACATTCTTATGACATCTCGGGATGATAACAGTAAACTGCTTTTTGGCTGAGATGATATAGTGCACACGTGTCATTTTCATCCAATTTTTTTTTAAGTCGATGTCAATCTATAATTTATTAATAAATAAAGCAAAACATCTGTTCTCTGTTGTAGGGATTTTTCTTCACCCCCGGATTGCGATGATTGAAAGACTCTTAGTCATAAATTATAAGAGATGCACTGAATCACTAAAGTACAGTCATATAAACTTTGCCGGTGCCGAGGATCAGAGCGGATTCTAATCCTCTGGGGCACAGTCTGCTTATGCAACTTCTGGCTTAGGCAGGTTATAAAACACATGTACTGCACCTCTTATGTCTGACAACTCCTGAACACATTCACCCCATCCAGAGGTAGCGCAGGATCACCCATAAATAAATTGTGCTGAGCACCGGTGTCACTTAATACATGAAAAATGAGCGGAGAATTCTAGGTTCAGTCTTGTTAAAATTGCATTGTGGCTTTGTTACATGTGATATATGTATCCGGGATGTAATGTTGCTTCTTTTTTCTGCCTACTATATAGATCTATGTAATGAAATAGTCACATCTGTCCCAGTCCTCAAAGTGGATCTCAGTTTGTTCACAAATTATAACTCGTCTATTAGGACATGTGTACATACACAGTGCTTGACAATAAGTGCCACCATAGAAAATGGGTGCCAAAGAGTGCCTCTCTGCACAGTACCTGCCAAAAAGTGCCCCCTTACACAGCACCTGCCAAAAAGTGCCCCCATACACGTGCCTGACAAAAAGTGCCCCCATACACAGTGTCTGACAAAAAGTGCCCCCACACACAGTGACTGACAAAAGGTGCCCCCTAACACAATGCCTGCCAAAAAGTACCCCATACACAAGTGCCTGACAAAAAGTGCCCCATACACAGTGCCTGCCAAAAAGTACCCCCATACACAAGTGCTTGACAAAAAGTGCCCCATACACAGTGCCTGCCAAAAAGTACCCCCATACACAAGTGCCTAACAAAAAGTGCCCCCATACACAGTACCTAAGAAAAGTGCCTCCTTACACAATGCCTGCCAAAATGTACCCCCATACACAAGTACCTGACAAAAAGTGCACCATACACAGTGCCTCTTAAACTGCATGCCAAATAGTGCCCCCACACACAGTGCCTGCCAAAAAGTGCCCCCATACACAGTGCCTGCCAAAAAGTGCCCCCATACATCGTGCCTGCCAAACAAGTGCCCCCATGCACAGTGCCTGCCAAAAAACTGTCCCCATACACAGTGCCTGCCAAAAAAGTGCCACCATAGAAAATGGGTGTCAAAGAGTGCCTGTCTGCACAGTGCCTGCCAAAAAGTGCCCCATACACAGTGCCTGACAATAAGTACCACCATAGAATATGGGTGGCAAAAAGTGCCCTCTACACAGTACCTGCGAAAAAGTGCCCAAATACACAGTGCCTGGCAAAAAGTGCCTCTTAACCTGCTTGCCAAATAGTGATCCCATACATAGTGCCTGACAAAAAGAGCCCCCATACACTGCCTGACAAAAAGTGCCCCCATACACAGCGCCTGACAAAAAAGTGCCCCCATACACAGTGCCTGAAAAACAGTACCCCCATATGCAGTCATTGCCAGAGTGCCCCATTCACAGTGCCTGCCAACTATTGTCCCCATACACAGTGCCTGACAAAAAAGTCCCCTTTAAATAAATACTGTCCCCATACACAGTGCCTGACAAAATGTGCCCCCATACACAGTGCCTGCCAAAGAGTTTCCCCATACACAGTGCCTGACATATAGTGCCCCCATACACAATGCCTGACAAAGAATGCCCCATGCATAATGCTTGACAAAATGTGCCCCTATACACAGTGCCTGCCAAAAGTGTCTCCATACACAGTGCCTAACAAAGTGTCCCCATACACAGTTTTTGCACCATAAATGAATATGGCATCCGATATTCACTTTGTTATCTGGATCCCCTAATGTGAAAACAGACATTTACATTAAACAAATTCATCCTAAAGAAATCCTGCATCCAAGAGATCTGTGTGATCACCCTTATGGACACCAGTTGAGGCTTATGTTTGCCTACATTTATGTTTGCATTGCTACAGCCTATATGTACAGTATCATAGGACATAGCAGACTACAAAATGGGAAATCGGTGAATCTGTAGGTGAGGTGCAGGGCTTCTAACCCTTATCTTCCATCTCCTGCCCCAGTATACAGTGTCTACCCATATAAACAGCACGTAGAGAGATGATCAATGGCCAGGTCAATAGTTTGTGGCCGTTGGATGGGAGCCCTGAGAAGCGCTTCCACGACTACTCTTCCATCTTTTTAGTTTCAAGTCCAATCTTACCATACCAAGTACCATACAAAGAAACCTGTCCTCAGAAGTGTAATTCCAAGGATTTAAAGAACCATTTAGAGGTCTGGCTGTCTTATTTTGGAAATAATGCCCCCACCCCACTATAGACTAAGGTAACCCCAACAAAAATATTAGTACTCTTCACACAACCCAAGGAGGTATATGTATACTATTTTATTTTAAGAGGCTCTGGGCAAAGTTACTTTGTAGCCAAGTGATATCCCCTTAGTTTTCAACATGTCACCTTTATGACTCCGTTTTTTAGGCACAGAATGTACTTCTGCCTGTAAACAGGCTCTGTCTATCTCCCCTCCCCATAAACAATGGCGCTATGCAGTGAGTTTGTGATTGGGATACAATGTAATTATTTTGAAAAACATTCCCATCGAGTGCTATAAGTCATCCGTAGACATCTTTACTAAACTCCCAGTCTACAGAAGGGTTTTTTTCAAGCACCAAACTCCTATTTCAGAGTGGAATGATTTAAGCCCGCATCCTACATTGTCTTACGGCATAAAGCAAGATATACACGAATAACCGTCATCCAATCTTGCTGAGATGTTACCCTGTTGTAAAATGTATACAGCGGGACTTAAATCCTACGCTGTGCGAGCGCCGTAAATGCAGATGTAAGGGAGAACATTGAGTTGTTACTGTCCTGCCTGTAATAAAGTATATATACTCGAAGCTTTCGGACGTCTACTCGGCAGTGACAGTTTGTTATCACTTTCACCTGCCGAGAAGAAAATACATTTGCAAAGAAATTAAGTAGTGGAAGAACGGTTGGAAGCAATCTCCACACTCGGCTATACTACAGTTTTATCTGTGACATAAAATATTGAATGGATCCAAGACAATAGAAATTTATCTAAGTAAGGTTAATCTCTGGTAGACTGGATCGGATGAACAACTTCAAGCGCATGGGTCCAGTGATCCCTCACCCAATTGCAAATGGAATTGCATCATGGAATTGATTGACCCATCAGGAGAACAATGGTTATCATAGGCTGTGATACAATAATGACTCCAACCATGAGTGGGTTTGTAGACTACAATTTTATGGGTCCACCAGAGGAGATGACAGCGAGGTCTACCCTACTTCTACACAGAGCACGTAAACAAAAATGTTTAATTGCTTTGTGATCTATGGAATTGCCATTGGACGAGTTGCAAGCTGTGAACAACAGAAGACAAATGTCTAGCAGAAGACAACTGACCAGGATTTTAGAGTTCTTTTGTGAATTAGTCCATAAGTAACAAAACTTAGTGGCAACTAATTGGCTCAAGTCAATTCCGAATAGAGCTGCTTACCCTTTAATGCCAAGTACTGTGTCAAAACCAAGGTCTACTGGAGGGTATTCTGGTCAGCCAGTCTAGCAACAGTCAACCAACCAAGATGTTAGAGTTTTTTTGTCAATTGGCCCATAAGTAATGGAATTTAGTGGCAATTGATTGACTCCAGTCAGTTCCCAATAGGGCTGTTTTCTGCTAGACTTTTGGGTCCTGTACTGTGTCAAAACCTAGATCTACTGGAGGTTATTTTTGTGGGCCTGTCTGACTGCGAGTCCAACAGAAGAAGACAACTGACCATGATTTTAGAGATTTTTGTCAATTGAGTAATAAGTAAAAGACCCCCAGTGGCAAGTGATTGCCTTGAGTTGACTACAGATGGAGATGCCTCTTCTGATGGCACTTTGCGGTTCAGTATTTCATCAGTGCTTCATCAGTGGAGAGTATTCAGAAATGGCCGGAGCTGAGCCTCCAAACCCCCCTCCCCACGGAGGCGTGGGCGGAGGCCAGCATGACAGAGGTTTGATGTCATATGGGGGATAAGTTAATGGGGGGGCGTATGTGGGTATATATATATAGTGGGGCAGTGGGAGGTCCCTTTCAGTTCCCACTCTTTATGCAGAAAGTGATCCACTCACAATGGCTAGCGTGGATCAGGTGCTGGAGCGGCTAAGGGCTGCTGCGCTATCGCAGCCCCCAGGCTGGCTGGAGACGCAGGTGGCGAGCATCGTTGGTGGGAGTTCCGCCGCAAGCACATTCCCCGCCGCAGGAGTGGCGGTCGTGGCGGGTGAGGCCTCCTGCGCGTTTTTTTCCTGACTCGGCTCCTCTGGCCTTGCGCAGGTGCAGGAGCCCCTCCAGGGACCCTCCAGGTCGGGTGCCACGTAGATCCCGAGCCAGCAGGCCCCAGCCTGGGAGGAATCTGCTCACCGCACGGGCCATAGCGGCGGTGCCCAGGCCTTTGCCTCGCGCTGCCGAGGGGGCGGGGCAGACACGCGCCGAGCGGCAGTTGAGGCCTGGTTCAGCGGGGGGCTGCATCGGTGATGTGCCGGCCGGGCAGCCTGCCTCCGTTATCAGAAGGGGTCGCAGTCATCTGGAGACAAGGAGTGGAGCGACCTGCAGTCCTGCAGGGCAGTCAGCACCGGCCCCCACAGCTATGACCGGGGGTTTCATGGATGTTTCAGGGAATTCGCTGCTGGGGGCCACAAGGGCTACAAGTGCCGCTCAGCTTTCCGCTGATGCGGGCGCAGGGGCTGGGAACGTGGTGGCCCGGGCCTCATTGACATCACTGGCTCAGCGGTCGGGATCCCCTATATCAGCAGGGGTCCAGGCATCTGGCGTGGAGACCGGTAATGTAGTTCCCGGACCTGTGCGGCAATTCATGAGGGACTCCCAAGTCGGCGGGGACGTGTCCTTAGATCCAGGATTTCTGGCTGGAGGGCCCACAGTACCCTCGCAGCCCGGTGAGTATACATTTATGTCACGTCTGGGTCATCCAATGTTGTCTTCTCTGTCAATGGGGGAGGGTTTGCTGGGGGATGGTAATAGTTTAGGGGGGTCTGTTGTGAATGTTTTAGAAATGAATTCTGAGCAGAAGCTCCCTCTGGTGGTTACAAACAGTACTGAACCATTCAATGAGGATTGGCAATCAGGAATCACAGACTGGCTGGATATAAGGGAGGTTCCCTCCCATCATGGTTGCCGGTGATCAATTGTTCTTGTCTCAACGTTGTTTCCTGGTTCACATGGAAGCTTGCTGAGTCTTGCCTCTTCTCCTGCTCTCAGATAAGATATTTTCTGTTTTTTGTTTTTGTGCTTACCATTTGCTTATTTCTCTGCTTTTCTGTTAGGTTAGCCATGTTCCTCCCCCCGGGGGGCTTGGGCTCCTTTCAGTTCCTCTGGAGCCACTGTTATTTGTTCATTTGCCTTTTCCAGTTTTTTCAGTGGCTGCTGCTTAGTTTTGTTACACCAGAGAACTAATTTAGGTGGTAGAGGTCGTGTGATCTCAGGTGTTTTTGCAATTAGTAGCGTTGGCATTTTTTAGGGTTTTTTTGAATTGCAGTGAGTATCCTTCCTATCCTTTTCTGTCCAGGCAGATTGGGCCCCAACGTTTGCTCATACTATTTTCTGTCCGTGTCTGTATTTCCTCTTGTCTAACCGCCATTACATGTTTGGGGGCTTCCTATGTTCTTTGGGGATCTGCTCCGGGGCAGATAGCTTTCCTCTTTCTATCTTTAGGTGTAGTTAACCTCTCAGGCTGTGACGAGGCGTCTAGGACCAACGTAGGAACGCTCCACGGCTGCCTTTAGTTGTGGTGGTTAGTCAGGGTACTGCAAACCAGTAGATTCCAACCTCTCTGGTGTATTGCTGTTTTTGTCTGCTCTCCTCAGCTACCAAATCATAACAGGGGTCGGCTGGGTGTGGGGAAGTAGTTACCGCCGGGGTTAGGGACATGTTGGCGGACGTGAGGAATTTTTTATTGCATCTTGATTGGGGTATGGTTTCTCTGGTGCAATTGGGTGCGTGAGTTAGTCCGCAGGGGGTGGGTGGTGCGTGGCCGAATAGAGCTGATTTGTCAGGGCCAGTGTCGGAACCCGTTTCGGTGTCCGTGCAGACAGAGAAGGAGCGTGAATGTCGCGTGCATCTGAATGATAGGGCACCTGGGGAGGTGTATGTATGTTTTGAAGGTCCATTGGGGGCGCACCTTAAAAAGGAGGTTAGGGAGCGCATATGGAAGGATGAGTATGTCGAGATTTTTTCTCTTCTTTCTCTTGAGAAATTTAATTTAGATAAGAACAAGAAGGATGATAGTAAAAAAGAGGAGGAAGAGAAGCGTAGGTGGCGTTTGATTCCGCAGACATTTGTAAATTGGCTACAAGCCTTGGCCATTTTGGCGAGCGTTATAGGGGAAAAGGCGCCTGACAATTGCTCTGCTTTGTTTTGTTATTTGGACGCCATTGGGGAAGCTCACAGGGTATACGGGGGGCAGGCTTGGCTTAGATACGACGAGCAATTTCGGCAGAGGAAAGCAGTGCGTACCGCAATCCGTTGGGACCAGAAGGATATTGGTTTGTGGATGCGGGTCATAGCGCAAAACAAATTTGGGGTTTCTTTTCACGGGGGAGGTGGGAGCACCAGCCAGAGCAGCGGCAACCCCAACTCATCTGGGGCAGGTGGTCAGGGCCAGTCAGGAGGGTACAAATTGGGAGTGTGTTGGCAATTCAATGACGGCCAATGCAAGTTTGGAGCCAACTGTAAATTTAAGCACCTTTGCTCCCACTACAGCGGCTTCGCATGGCGCCGTCAAGTGTTTTAAGAAAGGCAAGTCCAAGTCGGGTGGTGGGAATTCTCAAGAGGGAGACACGAGTGAGGCAGGAATTGATGGTCCCTTATGTAAATAGATATGGTGACAGGGTAAAAAAGTCGCTTTGTTGTTGGCAGGTTTTCGGGATGGCTTTGTAATTTCCCCCCCCCTTTTCCTATACCGCGAGTGCTGAAGAACTTGCCTTCGGCATTGTTGCATAGCGACGTTGTTTCAGAAAAGTTAGAAAAAGAAGTTTTATTGGGCCTGTTTGTTGATCCTCCTTTTCAGGATTTGGTGGTCTCTCCCCTGGGCGTCGTTCCAAAAAAGGTGCCGAACAAGTTTCGGCTTATTTAGCATCTGTCTTATCCTCGCGGGAGGTCTGTAAATGATGACATAGATCCAGAGCTTTGCTCTGTGGTTTACTTGTCTTTTGACGAGGCGGCCAAGTGGGTGAGAAGGTGTGGTCGCGGGGCCCTCATGGCTAAGACAGATATTGAATCGGCATTTCAGTTGTTACCAGTCCACACCGATAGCTTGAAGCTTTTGAGTTGCTATTGGGACTGCAGGTTTTTTGTGGACAGGTGTTTGTCCATGGGATGCTCGTTATCTTGCGCAAATTTCGAGGCGTTCAGCTCTTTTTTGGAATGGGTGGTGCGGGATGTTTCGGGTTGTGAATCAATCATTCATTATTTGGATGATTTTTCGTTCGTGCGTCCGGCTGATTCTCTGTGTTGTCACACAATTTTAAAAACCATCGAGTGGGTGGCGGAGCGCTTCGGTGTGGCGTTAGCACCGGGAAAAACTGAGGGCCCAGCACATGTCTGTGTTTTTTGGGTATCGCAATTGATACTGTGGAATGGGAATTTAGACTGCCTGAGGAGAAGGTTTTGGCCATGCGGGCAGAGGTGTCATGGGCGCGCCGGTTGAGAAAATTGTCATTGCGTGATCTTCAGTCGCTGTTAGGGAAGCTTAATTTTGCGTGTCGGGTAATGCCGATGGGCAGAGTATTCTCGCGTAGGCTGGCCAGCGCCATGTTGGGAGTACGGGCCCCTCACCATTTCAGCAGATTGTCGGCTGAGCTCAGGGCGGATTTGTCAGTTTGGGGTTCTTTTTTGGAAGGGTACAATGGTCGTTCTCTGGTGATGGCTGAAGTTGTTGACAATGGTACTCTGGAATTGTACACGGATGGGGCGGGCGGTGTGGGGTTCAGGGCCTATTTTAGGGGGCAATGGTGTGCGGCGCGTTAGCCTGAACGATGGGTAGCGGGGGGCTTAGTCCGGAATGTAACACTTTTGGAGATTTTTCCGATCATGGCGGCTGTACACCTGTGGAAAGAGGAATTTCGGGACAAACGGGTGCATTTTAATTGCGATAATATGGGAGTTGTGTGCGTGATTAACAGGCTTACTGCATCGTCCCCCCCAGTGGTTAGGGTTCTGCAACAGTTTGGGTTGGTGTGCTTGTCTTTGAATGCGCATGTGACAGCGACTCATGTCCCCGGTGTTACAAATGACATAGCTGATTCTCTTTCTCGTTCGTAGTGGGATTATTTTTGATCATTGGCTCCAGAAGCAGAGGTCGAGGGTTTGGCATGTCCGGAGGAGCTATGGAATGTGGTCTAAGGGCCGCCGAGTCGTTAATCAGATCTTCACTGGCTCCTAAAACTTGGGATGAATATCAGGCCGTGTGGCATTCGTGGGAAGGGTTTTTGGCAGCGAGGTCAGGGGGGTCTTGTGAAGATCAGGTTGGGTTCTTGCTTAGTTGGTTAGGGCAAGGTGCGGCTGAGGGTTGGTCACCTTCAAAAGTGACAAGAATGATGTCCGCTTTGTCTTTCGGTTTTCGCCTCAGAGGTTTAGAGGATTTGACAAAATCATTTTTAGTGAAACAGGCTGTAAAAGGGTTTCGCCGGACAAGCGGGTGGGGGGACACGAGGCGCCCTGTGTCATTTAGTTGGTTGGAACAATTAGGAGACACTGTAGAGTCTTTGTGCTCATCCTCTTTCGAGGTTCGCCTTTTTCGGCTAGCCTTCTCTTGTGCCTTCTTTGGCGCTTTACGGGTGGGGGAGCTTGTTTAGCCCAGCCGGGGCACAGTTGGGGGGATTTTGGCAAGGGATGTTGCGTTTGCTCCTCGGGGGGTGGAATTTTGGTTGCGCAGGTCTAAGACGGACCAGGCTGATAGAGGTCGGCGCGTGGTTTTGGGCCGGGTCGCAGGGTCTGCGATGTGCCCGGTACTGTGTTTGCAACATTTCCGGGAACTTAATCCTAGTCTTGAGGGGGCTTTATTGTGCCACGCTGATGGGGCAAGTTTATCTAGATTTCAGTTTTGCGCGATTTTTAAGCAGGCTTTAAGATTTTTGGGTGTGGATGAATCTCGCTTTGCTCCTCACTCTTTTCGTATAGGTGCTGCGACGGAGGCGGCGGCGTGCGGTTTGGATGCTGGTGCTATTGAGGGATAGAGGTTGAATCGTTACCATGATTTAATTAGGCCTTAGCACTGGGGGAGGGGGGTGTGGGTCAGCTTTTGGCATCAATTGTCATTTCGTTGTTGTATGTATTTGTGCATTGTTTTTCATTTTAGGTGCTGATCCTGTACTTGTTTGGATTTTCGGCCATTCCTTTGTGCATTGGGGAGCCTTGCGAGCCGACGTCAGGCGCGAGGGTAGACAACTTGGCTTTCCCAGGAGCTTGACTGTAGTTTGATGGCTCGGCTTTAGGGGTATGGAGTGGAGAACGGTGCTACAGGAAATCCATAACTGTGCTCGTTTGGATCGCGCGCTGGATATACTCGTTCTCCATGTGGGGGGTAATGACTTGGGGGCTCGGCCTTTCCGGGTGTTGATTAAGGACTTCAAACAAGATTTTTTGAGGCTGTGTTTGTTGTATGTAGGGGTGACTATTGTTTGGTCCGAAATCGTTCCCTGGAAGCGCTAGCGTGGCATGAGTTCGCTGGCAAAAATCAATAAGGCTAGGATTAAAGTGAATAGGGCCATGTCTTCTTTTGTTTGTAGGAACGGGGGGGTGTCCGTGAGTCATTTGGAATTGGAGAAGGGAGAGGGTGACTTTTGGTTAGCCGACGGGGGTTCACCTTAATGCTGTGGGCTCTGACATGTGGGTACTCGGCATACGGGAAGGGATAGAGAGGACCATGGCTTTGCGTGTTGGGGGGTCTCGGGCCTTTGAGGTGTTCAAAGACCCTCGTTGTGGCGGTTGGGGGGGGAGTCCTTGAAGTTGTTTGGAAATTGGGCTTCGGGACTCAGTGTATAGGGTCTCCTCTTCATGGATTTAAGTTGTTGGTGATCTGGTGAAATGTGGATAGGGGAGTTTCTGACAAGAGTGGTCGGATCCTCAAGTTATTTTAGTGAACAGTATGTCCTGGTGTTCGGTGTTCCCGAGCCTGTGGGGTAACGGCTGGGAGTAAAGTGTTTGGTGTCTGTTCACGGCAAGTTGGGTGATTCACCAAGATCTGGTGGCTTCAAGGACTCCTCCTCTGCATTTATGATGTCACTTTATGATGTTATTTATAATGTCTTTTGGTACAATGTTTATAATTGTTTGTTTGTTTAATAAAGGCTGCTGTGACCATTTAAAATCCAACAGTATAGTCTTGGTCTCTGTTCTATGTGAGGCGTAAAAGAGGTGTTTAATGGGATGACATAGTTTGGCTTGAGTTCATTCCCTTCCCCCAATATAGCTGGAAAATACCAATGTCATGAGTATTCTGGTGGCCCAGTCTGTAGTTGATTGAGTCTAAAGTTATTTGCAAATATCAAATTACCCTTTATTGATGATGTAACTAGTAGAGATGAGCGACTTTGCCTCCGGCAGGGTCGAGTCGGGT
>VIAB01034001.1:1950-15686 GCA_009801035.1 Oophaga pumilio
TATATTTTTTTAGGGGGGCCCAATTAGAACCTCTGCTTTGGGGCCCCATGACTTCTATGTACGCACCCTTGTAGGACCCATATCTAGCTAACATTTATTGGAAATACTTTCAATAATCCAGAAATGACCCATACTCCTTTTACCTTTTGCCAAAAGATACCTGGTAATTGTGACCCTGTAAATATGACTTATTTTTTTAAATTAATGAAGTGAATATATACATTTTCAAGCTATAGACTGCACTTTTTTGTAATACACTTTCTTCCATGGCTCAGAGGGAAACACTGCGCAGAAACAGTGTCTGGACCCTTTGCAGTCCAATAGCTCTTCCTAATGCATGGCTTTATGTGTGTGTGACGGAAGCTTCTTTGGAGGTGTAACTGGCCCTCTTACATCTTAAGCTCCTGCGACTTTGCGACTGCAGAGGTTGCACCAATGGCTTGTCTGCCCGTGTAACAAGGTGGCATGGGGTGGTAGTCATGACCGAGTCCATTTAAAGCAACAGTCCACAAGCACCCCGGCCCCTTGCACATAAAACAGACAGGACCAGTCCAGTCAGTTAACTTCTCTTCTCGCTTAACTACCATCACCGATGATGTGGATCCAGTGAAACATACGGGCACGGTTCCTATCCAACAGGGAAATGTTTTAATAAAGAAGTGAAGAAGGTATCAATTCTTGAGCTGTCCCTATTCTAAGTTGCTGCTACATCGGCAGCAGCAGCAAAAGCATCAGCTCCCAATTGGCTCCTGGGAGCTAACAGTCTCTTGGAGGGCACGCTCGCAGTCCTGCTGCCCGACAGTCCTGGCAGCCTGAAGTCCCCAGCCCGGGGGTCCTTTCCGTCCCAGATGGGGACGCCTGTCCTGCTGCAGGCAGTCCTGCCCGGGCTCTGAACCAGAAGCCAAGGTTCCTGCTTCTTTGAGGCTGCTGGACCGGTCCCCTTTTTTAACTTCTCATGTCCCTAATCTAACATACAATATGTACAATACAAAGATAGGAAATAAAGGAACATTACATATGAGGAATGACACATTAACACATATATCCATACAAGGGCATCAAACAATACACATAACATTAATAATACTAAAACAGGGGCACCTCAGTGGAAAGTTATCCGACATAAAAGGAAGGAGGGGGAAGCCGAGGGTCCGTGCCACCTCCTTACACCCGTACCCACACCTCTCTGTGTGCTGTTACTTTTGCAGCATTTATAATATCGAGAGGGTTGGCTGTTGTCCACTAGGAATCAGGTGCGTTTTGCAGGAAGATGGACCAGCCTAAATTTGGAGAGCTTAACTGTCGAAATAGAACGCTGTTTACTTTTGTGAATCTTTTTAATTTAGTGACCACAGTTGGGACGACGTCCATATAACCCACACACAGCTGCTATTTACTGAGACCTGTGGCTTCTAGACTTGTGCAGAGGTGTAAAGAAGACATTTTTATTTTGAGGACTGGAATTTACGTTTCTTTGCAAATTGGAATGAAAACATTGAACTGAAATCATCTGGTAATGCATCTCCGGAATGTGCGCCCTATATCGTGGGCCCTTTGCTAGCAAACAGTTGAATTGTCTACAGATTACTATAGACAAATCTAATTTTAGCGCTTGGCTTTAGCTTAAGAATTCCTCCAGGAAATATATAAATAGCATGGGTATAACTGACATGCCCTGACTCTGTAACATTCTCCATTAGCTGTGATTTGTTCAGATGCAGAAATCTGCTGCAAAATCTCTGTGTGCAATTCTAAAGGGGTTGTCTCATTAAAGAGAACCTGTCATCTGTTTTGACCGCTATAAGATGCAGCCACTGCCTTTCAGGGCTTAACTACAGCATTCTGTAACGCTGTAGGTAAGCCCCCAGTCTGACCTGCAAGATAAGAAAAATAAGTTTTCATTCTCACCCGGGTGGGGAGGCGGTCCGCTGTGATCAGGTCCGATGGGTGGCGCAGGCCCGGGTCCGGCGCCTCCTATCTACTTGCGACATCACTCTCCCGCTTGCTTCCTTGCTCACGGCATTGAACTTCTGCGCAGGCGTACTTCTCTGCCCTGTTGAGGGCAGAGGTAAGCACTGCAGTGCGCAGGCGCTGGGCCTCTCTGACCTTTCCCGGCACCTGCGCACTGCAGTACTTTGCTCAACGGGGCAGATAAGTACGCCTGCGCAGAAGCGCGATCCGGGGAGCCATGAAGCAAGCAGGAGGGCAACGTCACAAGAAGATGAGAGGCGCCGGATCCGAACCTGCGACACCCATCGGACCTGACCGCAGTGGACCGTCCCCCGGGTGAGTATAATAATTTTTTATTTTTATTGTCTTGCTGGTTGGACCGTGGGCTTATCTACAGCATTACAGAATGCTGTAGATAAGCCCTGAAAGGCAGTGGCTGCATCTTATAGCGGCCAAAACAGGTGACAGGTTCCCTTTAAGGAAACTCTTGTCCATAAGCAATTTTGGAGCATATAGGCGTCATTGGGGAAATATTTCCCACTTTTTCCACTCAAGATCTCTTTCTATGATGACCATGGACATGTTGAGCTTCAAAATGTCACTTTCGGTGGTGTATGGTATCCGTTTCCTTTCATCCAGGAGTGTACCTATAGCGAATGAAGGGGTAACAGTCGCACCTGTGTTCTGGAGGTTTGGGGTCCAAAAAGGTCTCTTTGGCCAAAATGAGAAGGCAAATATTTTAAGACAATGATAGTTGGGGCGGCCCTGTTGAAACTTGAGGGCCCCAATGCAAAATCTTTGTTACTCCACGGCTTCCATCTCCCCATTGAAAACCACATGAATGGTCAACCAAAGCATGGGAAAATGGCTCTCGGCCAAATGAGTATTCAGCCTACAGCTATGGACTTTTTATAACCACATGATTCATACTGCTGATTAAAGGGAGGGTGGCATGAAAAAGGGACACGCTGCCTTTACTGCCGGCATCCTTGTCTAAGGGCTCATGCTCACTTGCGATTAAATCGGACAAATTCAATCCGATAAAAAATCGGATTGAATTCGGACTAATGTTAATCTATGATGGTGTTTTCATCTGCAATTTTTTTTTTTTTTTTTTTTTTTTAATACCCCCCAGCCTGGATTGGATCACGATCGGACTGGAAAAAAATCGCAGCATGCTGTGATTGTAATCGCGAATTGCATCCCGCAAAGGGTGCGATAAAAAAAATCGTACCATGCGCGAGTGCTGTGCGAGTTTTACGCTGACCCCGGCAATGGAGGAGATGGAGAAATTAATTTCTCCACATCCTCCGCAGCTGTTCTCCGATCATGCGAGAGGCTCGGAGCACACTCGCATGACACTCGTCTCCTGCGCACAGCAGAGCAGGAGGCGATGGTCATTAGCATATCGCATCCGATGCTCTCACATCGGATGCAATACGCTAGTGTGACCCTGGCCTTACTCTAAAATACTGCAGGGTTGTAGAGGAATCGTAGGTTATAAAGCATCGGTCAGAATTGTCACCTGGACTGCTCCCTGTCGGATCGTTTGCTTGCCCTCTGCATACATAGAAATATGCTAAAATATAGACATTAGAAATGAGCGAGCCCATCTATGTTTTATGCTCCTGTGATAGGAGCAGTATAAATCGCGGCACCCCTTAATGATCTTTGTCTTATTCAGAGGATAATCCATAAATTTGTTATAATTTGATATTACCCTAAAAAACCCTTTTCATCTATGGTGATGACAATTTATCTTTGAAACTAATCAGAATTTTCAGCATTGGGTACATTAGCATTATAAAGATTTGCAGCTGTACTGCAGTCTGGTTAAACCCTGGAGACTTATTCCAGACGTCCCAGACTTACTGTCTGTGCCAACTATTCCATTAACTTTCAGACGCAGTCAGCAAAAACTGTACACCTGTCTATTCAAAGGACCACAATAATTCTGCAAATAAATATATACAGAATATTGTAAAGTATTTCATGCTATAAACATAATCTGAATCTCCCGCAGCACTGCAGACTTCCACTCGTTAAGAAAAGATTTTACACGAATGTAGTTAAAACTATTTTTCTATGCTGCTGATCCATAGCAAGGAAATGCAATATTTAGGTTTCTTTTAGTTGCCATTTGTCCAGAAAAAAAAGATGAAAACTGGCAATAAAAGCGGATTGGAAATGTTGACCAATTTTCACAAATTATGCAAAGTATGCAATTTCCTGCAATGCACAATATATGGTATATATGTTCTTGTCAATAACTAAGCCTATGTTAGTGATTTGTTTTTGCACAATGTAGTGGGAGAGCAACCAGTGTTCACTTGAAATTCCTTGGACTCATCCTCTATCTATATAGAATATATTGTGTAAGGTGGCAGTTGGACGGAAGGTGTGTGTCACCGAGGTGTTAAGCCTCGATGATGTGGGACCCGGAGAAACAGGCACCAGCACGTATAGTGCTGAAAGGTGTTTTAATGGGCCTGTATTTTGGGTCCAGGTTTTAGGAGTGGCCGCTAGAGCTGGGAGGGTTTGGCCATTCCGTTCCCTTACCTCCAGTTTAAGGGCTTGGAGCTGGTTATTTAAGGCAGCTGGTTCTGTCTCATTATGGTCTGTGTGTTGAAGTAGGAAAAGACATGTGCTTCACTGAGCAGTCTGTTGGGAAAGTCTGACCAGAAGTTACTGTGCTTTAAACGGATAAGCCCGTGTCTGTTGTACTGAGGACTGTTTGTTTTATTTTTACCTTCATGCAAAGGAAAGGCTGTTTCTTTTCTGTGAAGATTTATGAACTTTAATAAATTTACCATTGTTTTGCACCAAGCTACTTCGTGCCTGTACCTACCTCAACCGCTTCCAGAGTGAGGAATCCCTACAATTGTTATCTTGGATGTCCTAGCATATATAAGACAAATCCTTGGTAAGATCTTATAGCTTTTTTTAAATTAAAATAATAGTGTAGTTATAGAGTTCTAGTTGTCACATTACTATCCAGGACCCAAAGCTGAACGGCCCCTAGAACACCTTAACTGGTATGCTAGCGCTGCACTGATGGTTACATAGGTTGAAAAAAGATGATGGACCTTTCTCCACCAATTATACATACTTTGTCATTAAATTATCTATACTCACACTTAGGACACCCATTGATGTAGTCAAAGCTAATCATGAGCTGTGCCAAAAGTTGCCATTTGCTTAGTGGTATTAAAACCAAAGTTTATATGGGTTCTCTGCTTCCAAAGAGTAACATGGGGAAGTTTAGAATACTTGGAGAATGGAGGATTTGGGGCCAAAACAGTGGGAGAACACACAACTGAGCAATGGATTGTGGATCCTGCTGTTGAGCAGGTTATGATCTCGTGGGTTGTGGTGAGCAGAACAACTGTTCTGAGGAGAAGAGAGATTAATTTGCGACTTTATCCAGAGTAGTGTATCCTCATCTGAGGATGAGCCACATGGCATACTGCTATTCTTTCTTTCATTCAGCTGCTCTTCCACAGTTTTGGGTTACTGGATAGGCCAAACGCCACTTTTATTTATATTAGAAATGATTTTAAGAATGTTTGCATCATACTTTGTAATGTTTGGTTAGCATGTTGGCTTCTTAGTATGAAGAAAGCTAAAACGACACCTTTTTGTCCTCCATCATGCTGATATAGGCTGGAGTCACACTGGCGACAAAATCGGACGACTGCAATGTGATGAAAAATCGCATTGCAGTCGGACCTATATTAATCTATGGAGCAGCTCCCAGTATCAGATTATTTGTGGTCCGTTTTAAACGTCCGAGTGCAATCGCAGCATGCTGCGATTGTCACCGATTGTGGGTCGACTATCGCCAATGCAAGTCTATGGGAGCGATGAAAAATCGGATTACAAATGGACCGCACGTGTGACTTCCGATTAAATCGCATCTTTGAAGGAAAATCGGATGCCAGAAGGATGTGTGATGTTTTTATTTTGATCCGATTGTCGACAGACTAAAACGGACCGTTTTTTTGTGGTTGTGTGTGACTCCAGCCATACAGTAGTAGTAGACAAGAGTATGGCATAGGGTAGTAGACAATTAAATGGTATTCAGTAACTAGGATGCTTGTCAGTGACAGATGCCACTGTATGACATTCATCATGGGCTATATTTAATGTATACAGCTCTGGCAAAGATTAAGAGACCACTTTCAAATGTTCAGTTTGTCTGATTTTTCTCTTTATAAGTATATTTTTGAGCAAAATGTAAATTGTTCTTTTAGTCTATAAACTTCTGACATGTCACCAAATTTCCAAGCAATACATTTTGTATTTTTTTTCAGACAAAGAAAAATGGCCAAATTTTTTTTAAAAAAAGCACTGCTTTTAGACCTCAATGCAAAGAAAAGTTCATAATCATTTAGAAACAACAATACTAAGGTTTTAACTCAGGAAGAGTTCTGAAATCAATATTTTATGGAATAACCATGATTTTTAAAAACAGCTTTCATGTGTCTTGGCATGCTTGCCACCAGTCTTTCACACTGCTTCTGGTGCAAAAATTTTCAGAGGTATTCAATGGGGTTCAGGTCTGGAGAATGGGCTGCCCATGACAGGGTTTTGATGTGATGGTCTCTTAATTTTTGCCAGAGCTGTATATTGGGAGATTAGAAGGTTCCCACTTTTTCTGGAAAATAGAAGTCACCAAATCCATCCAGACACTCCATGTATCTGGATGCTTGCTAAGACTAAGGGCTTGTGCAGTTGACCGTATTTTTGGTCTGAGTGTGATATGACAAAACATCGGATTGCACTTGGACCAATGTTATTTTATGGGGCCGTGCACATGTCCAATTTTTTTACTTGGACCGAGTCTCTACGAGGAAAAAATCATAGCATGCTCAATTTGCATCTGATATTCGGAATGCGCTTGGCCAAATAAGTCGGTGAGTCTGTGGAAAAAAAATCTGACATTTAAACAGACTGACAGAGTGGAGAAGGAGAATTTTTTATCGTCTCCTCTAAGAAAATCAGATCACACTATGATCAACGTGTAATCTGCATAAACTGACCGATTTTCTTGGATACGCGAAAATACGATTTTGTGACCCTAGGCTTCTTGGGAGCCCACTGAGAGAACTCCTATATTCAGTGAGCGCATGCCCCATCTTGCTCCCAGTCCTGGTTAGATCAGGGAAAGTCAGTCTGCAGCCATTATACTAAATGAAATGGCATAAGTGACATGTGTTGGACAGTAGGACTTATCCTCAGGCAGAAACTCGTGAAAGTTTTGTCTGTAAAATGCCCGGCCACCTTAAAGCAGACTGCAAAATTTGGAAAGCAAGAATGAGTCAGGTTAAAACCGCTATAAAGGAAGATTCTGCATGTGTTGAAGCTGCATTTAATGCCAGTACAAGCCCATCTGCAAAGCATATATGGTGTATAGATTCTGGTACAAGCAATCAGATGACAAAAACCAAATATTTCTTCACAGACCTTATTAATAGCAAGGCAGAAAAGGTCATCTTCGCTAATGGTCACTATATGACTTCAGAAGGAGTAGGAGACAGCTACTTCCACTGCCCAGTTTCCTAAGAACAAAGCAGAAAAATCCCAATAAAAGATATTCTCTGTTCCCAGCCTTGAAAGCAATCTTCTGTCAGTAAAGAACATCATGCAAAAGGGGAATGTAGTTACTTTAAGAAATAACAGCTGCATCATCTCAAAGAAGGGTCACACTCTTGCAGAAGGAAAAATCCAAGATGAACTTTATCAGCTAAAATGCAAAGAATGAGTGTACAGTGCTAGACAAGATCTGCATAAGAACTGTATCCATGTATGGCACAGACATCTTGAGCACAGAGACCCGGGAGCAGTAAGAAAGCTAGCTCAACTTGCAAATGGTATCGAAATCAGCCAGTGTAGTCAAATGATGAAGTGCACTAGCTGTCTTAGAGGGAAAATGTTCAGAAAATCCTTTCCTAAAATAAGCACCACTAGATCTGCACAGCCTCTGGATCTGATACATACAGATGTATGTGGTCCAATGAGTGTTCAAACTCCTAGTAAGAAGAGATATTATCTCACATTTATAGATGACTACTCCAGATATACAGTCGCCTACCTGCTTCACAGTTGTGGCGCCCTGAGGGTCCAGTCGCCACAGAGATGGTGTGACACCTGACTCTCAGGTAAGGAGGAAACACCCCATTGACTCCAACCACTGCATTCAACAGTACACTATGCCAGCTGAGTGTAGGCGGACCCAATGGGATGGTCTAGCTCAAGTTGGTTAGAATAGGGTGTGGCTAGTTGGATGGGAGGGGCTGGAGCAGCCTTATGCTGCGAACGTTAGTTTTTGAATTTCAGTTGGAGACAGGCGGCCAGCCTGAGTACTGGCCGGTCCTGCAGCTCTCTGAGTTTACCTCAGAGAGCCTTGCTGAGAGAAATGAAGGGATCCGGGTCGGTACAGCAATTGACGCTGTCCCCCATCCTCACTGGAGGAAGGATCAGGCAACACATCGGGGAGACGGTTCCCAGGCTAGTGGGTCAGTTCAGCGCCATTAGCAAACACCGCATCTAGTGGGACTCTTCAAGAGCCACTAGCTACCATAATCTCGTCCGGAGGCAGCTTAGTGGTCAAGTACGTCCAGGTTTCCGTCGGTGTCTCGGTCTCCGTGAAGAGGAGGTGATCAACCGGGGCATCGGGCTGCACCTGTAAAACTGAAAGGACCTAATACTGCTTCGCTGAGGGCTCTGTGGTAGGGAGGTGCAGGTAGAAGTAAGGAGTATTGCACAAAAACGCCGGAAAGGAACATAAAAGGGAGTCATTGGAAGTGTGACCAATTTATCTGAGGGTTACTGGACTACTCACTGGAAGGACACAGTGCCCGGCTGGACTCTGTAAAGCGCTTAACAGACTGTGAGTAAACCCTTGAAACTGCATAAGAACTGTCTCCTGCCTTATTACTCCGTCGCATACTCCACTCTGCTACATCACTCTGTACCATTGCTTCATCTTACATCTATCTGCTCTGGAAGGATATCATCTTACCTGTAGAAGACTCATCATATGGCTGCACAACACCATCCCTTCCAGAGGATCTGCAAAGCAGCGCTGGTCACCTTGACCAGGTACTACAGGTGGCGTCACGACAACTTACACGAACATTTCCATCATCCCCTGTAAATATCCCCCCTTTTTAGTGAGCCCCAGGGCCACGGACCGAGCTGACTACCCGTGACATCCCCATAGACATCAACGGGCTCGGTGCCGAGTATCCCACGGCCCTGGCGGGTGGCTCACAGTAACTTGAAGAATAACTTGCTGTAGTGTTTAACAAATTTGGAAGAATGCCAAAAGCCCTGTGTGCATATAATGGAACCGAATATACAAGTGATAAGGTGCAAACCATTTTGAAAAAGGATAGAATCGTGTTCCAGACTACCATTCCATACAACCCAGAACAAAATGGCATTGCAGAGAGAAAGAACCGTACTCTCTGTGAAATTGTAATAAGTATGTTGTTTGATGCAAATCTACCTACAACGTATTGGGGAGAAGCCATCATGACAGCTTGATATCTTCAAAACAGAGTGCCAGGTAAAGCCACAAATAAAACTCCATATGAGCTATGGAACTGCAAAAAGCCTAACCTCAAGCACCTCAGGATATTTGGAAGCAAAACGTTTGTGTATGTTACCAAAGAAAAATGTTCCAAGTGGGAATTGCACACAAAGCAAGGAGTCCTGGTGGGCTATGGCAAAACTCAAAAGGGATACAGAATCCTGCACCCAGAGACCAACACAGTAACAATTAGCAGAGATGTAGTGATCAATGAAAGCTCTGTATCACTCAAATTCCAAAAATTTACACCAGTTATTCAACCTAAGAAGCAAGAACAAGAATCTCAATAACCAAACCCAGACACCGAAAAGGAAATCACTGAAGTATGGATAAGCTTTGAAGCCACCAAAGAAGACACAGAAGAACCAAGTCAACCTCCAGTCAGGAGATCAGAAAGGCCAAACAAAGGTATCCCAGGTAAACACCTTTCTTATATGGTCAGAACACTTCATGATTCATGAACCAGAGCCACAGTCATGGCAAGAGATGCAAAAACTGTTCATGAGAAGCAGAAGTGGATAAATGCCACTAATGAGGAGATGTAGTCCCTTCAGCAACTCCAGACATGGGAGCTTACTGAGCTACAATAACGAAAAATAAATTGCAAAGCTGGGTGAAATTCTCAATCAGCACTTTGAGACTAAGGACCTTGGAAATATTATAGCATATTATTTTGGAATACAAATCCAGAGAGAGGAAGATGGGAGTTTTCTTCTCAACCAAAGTTCTAAAATTTCCGCAATCCTAAACCAGTTTGGAATGTCAGAAGCCAAAGGTGCGTCAACACCAATGGATACATCCTACTTAAAGTTGGAAGGAGAATATATTCTACCCAGCAATGAGAGTTACAGACAAGTAGTGGGGGGCGCTTCTGTACATAGCAACCACAACTCGTCCGGATATCACAGCCACAGTCGGAATTCTCTGCCGACATGTAAGCAAGCCACGCCAAAGAGACTGAAATGCAATTAAGAGAATTCTTCAATATCTTAAAGAAACTCAAAGGCTAAATCTTAAGATATCTGCATCAGTATATCTCACTCTCAGAGGTTATGTGGATGCAGATTGGGTTGGAGATTCAAGTGATCAGAAATCAACAAGTGGTTACTTGTTCAAGTTAGGAGAAAATTAAATTTCTTGGTCCAGTAGAAAACAAGTGTCAGTCGCATTATCTTCTACAGAAGCAGAATATATGTTTGCTGCTTATGTAAGGCATTAGCTCAACCAATAGTTATCTATGAGGACAACCAAGGATGCATTAAATTTGCCAGCAGTGAGAAGATTAGTGCAAGTACTAAGCACATTGATGTAAAACATTACCACTTGCGTGACTTAGTGGAATGTGGTGTACTCGAGTTTGTTTATTGCAAATCTGTCAAGCTGATAGCCGATGTTATGACAAAGCCATTATCAAGAGCCAAGTTTGTGGACTTTGGAAGCGGAATGGGACTAACAGGATAAGTAGTTGTCAAGGGTGGTGTTGGAATATGTTTGGTGCGACAACTTCATTCCTGTCTGAGTGATCAGTTGCTAGATTTGTATGTTGTTCATAAAGTTAGACCAAAAAAATCTCCCAGAGGCTCACAAAGGGAGAGCATGTGACTGTATTTTCTGTTTTTCCTGTGTCTGTGTATGAGAGAAGCAGTCTGCTGTAGATGCTGCACAGATAGAGACACACAAATGATTTATTCCTCATCTATGAAGCTTATCATATATTGTTCCTGAATAAAGAAGCTCTGTTGTCACACGCTTGGAGAGTATCCTGAATAATCCGTGCCAACATGTATAGTCTAAATGGGCTGCCAATCATCTGATGAACTATCAAATGCTAATTCGTAGGGTGAAATAATCTTTTGGTCTGCACAAAAGAGCATCGTTCTCTGTAGCATATTGCTCTGTGTTTGCAGGGCCTGTGCTGCCAAGAATAATACCAGCCTATTTGCACGGAATGACCTATTACAGAAGCTCCGTCTGCCCGTGGGAACAAGAACCTGATCTGTGGTCATTTATTTCTGCCTGTTGACTAGTGTTTTATTGTGTTTTTCACGTACGTTTTTATCATATTTTTTACTGTTTTTCGTCTTTTTGGCACATCATGTTTTAGATAATGTAGGTTTGTTTTTGATACTCCTTGGTGCGAAGCTTTCAGAAAACTTTATTGATATAGTCATGTGAGGATTACATGAGGAAATGCACTAAAACATGCATTTTTTTACCTGCGGATTTTCCGCGCCTTATGCCGGTCTATGGGAAAAATCTGCATATAAAACTCGGCGTATCCACAAGAGAAAGTGACATGTTTCAGATGTGAAACGCCACCGCAGATCAGTTAACGCTGAGTAAAAAATGCTCAGTGGATATGAGATTTATAAAAATCTCATCCACTTTGCTGGAACTGTAAGATGCAAAAATGTCCAGCGTCAAAAACTCTTTGTGGGAACTTAAGTGAATACGATTTTTGCAAGCCTCATTAACATACAGTGCACAGAGGCTGCAGCAGAATGATTGTGTGTTTCCATTCATTGCAATGTTAACCGGAAATCTGCAGCTAAATCAGTATGAAAAATCCAAAATTAAACCCATGCAGATCTTTGATAAAGAGATAACAGAAACCATCGCATATACCCAGAAACCAAACAGTAATTACAGATAACCAATATTCATTGTAATTGGTATATATCTATGCAGGACAATGTGGGAAAACTGCAAAAGACATGCAAAAATAAACCAATTGTGGCAGCCGAAAGATCCCATAAAATCAACTTTATTGAATACAATAGATAAAAATTCAGAAGATGTATGATACAGGTAGGGGCAGATAAACATAGAGGTGTCAGCACATATACGCCATAAGGGACGGGGTCACGTCCACCCACCCATCCTAATCCATATACAAATAGTGCCCACAATATATTGCAGCCATCCTAGGCAATCATATACAATGCAAATAGTAGTACTAATATATCCATATGCAGAAATATATCGTGGAAGAATAGAATATATTAAATGGCGAATGTTAGTATAGAGGGATTCCACATCCACAGATGCTAATAGAGTATCACCCTCTAGGCCTGTTCACCAGTGCAATATTCACGCTTTGTGTGGATTTGGCTTTAGTCTTCTTTAGAGCCTATTTTATTTCTTTTTATTCCTTCATTGCATAAAACGGACAATTTTTTTTTTCCTTGTTCCAAAGTATAGTACCATAAATTACATTTAATAACAGGATGTCAAGAATGCAGAACAAAACACAGCCCTTTCCTCCCACATCATGTAACGGAACACTATATACCCTCCCTTTTCTGAAGACACAAAATGAAGCAATAAATAGCTACAATTCCCGAACAGTTCATGCATAACACACGGGGGATTCTTGAAAATGCTTTTTGTACCCTTTTTTCATTAGAAACATCCTCTAAATAGAAGATGATGCTGAATGTGCCAATTATCAAGGTTCATGCATACGGGCATAGACCCTGTGTGGCGCTGTACAGCCCCCCGCCTTGCCGAACACGGTCTGTCTGACGCTGCGGAGCAAAGCACTATTTATTGTTATTCTGATCTCAACAGAATTTGAAAGAAAAGCTTTTTTTTTTTTCCTCCAGAAAGAAGAAATCTATTTCACATCAACCCAACCAGAGACTCTTCGCAAAATTTATATGACTCCTCAACAGACGGCTGATGAGGAGCCTGTAGTTTGGTCTCTCTTCTTTTTGGAGGAGTCTTTGTATGGCTGATAATGACTTATTTTTGTTCTGAAGGAAAGCTAATTTGCACACTTTGGGGCCTATTCATCGAAGCTTTCCTACGAAAAAACTGGTGTAAAAGCTTTGAAAAGTCACGACATTTTTACACCCTGGGGAGTAGTGAAAAAAATGTTGCGACTTTGTTTTTATTTTGCTAATTTGATTCTGCGCCACCAAAATAGGTGGAGCTGGGGTTGGACAGGGGTGTGGACATGGCTTCTGTCAAATTAATCATAAATGCTTGTGCAGAGGCACAGGCCACTTACTATAAGAGTCAGATTCATTAAAGGGGTTTTCCCACTAATTTTACGGTAATCAACATTTTAATCAATAGAGCTTTAACCCCTTAACCACCGGTATGCCTTTTAAAGGCAGTAGTTAAGGGTACTTAACCCCTTCATGACCTTGCCATTTTTTGCAATTCGGACCAGTGTCCCTTTATG
>VIAB01034004.1:0-11776 GCA_009801035.1 Oophaga pumilio
CAGGTCGACGACCGCATGGCCGACTTCACGCTATGGCGAAAGTCAGCAATTTTTGAATCTGACCGACCTGTTTCGCTCAACTCTACCCATCAGCAGTACATAAATACATGACTGAGTTATACATGTTATTCTGTAATGTCTCTATTGTTTGTACAAATTCCCTGTGAAATGTAAAGTGCTACTGAATATGTTGGCACTGCAGAAACAAAAAATATTATTTTTATTATCATGAAAGCTATAATCAGTTTATGAATACATCACTAGAACCATCATCAGTACATGGATACAGCACAAGACCAACATGACTACTTGAATACATCAACAGAAGCACAATCAGTACACACAACACCACAAAGAATGAGTACATATGTACATTACCAGAACCACCATCCATACATGAATATAGAATCAGTATCATAATCAGTACATGAATACATTGCAAAGCTTACGCGTAGTACAGTGATTAATTGCAATGTCAGATCAGCTCTATATACATTTGTAAATCTCGGATAATGGTAAGGAGATACTAGGAGTTGTTGTTACCAACAATCATCAGACTGCATGTCATGCAAGAACCACAGGAAAAATAGAAGCAGTCAGTATCACAAAAAAAAAACATTCATGTTTAGGTAGGTACCTTACAGTTGACATCTTCTCTGATTGGAGTCATTCTCATCCCTTTCTTCAAATGATCCAGACACCATAAAGACTTTTCACATTCACAGCTTGTTTCTGTAGACTTTCCTGGTGTCTGGCCTTCTGCAGTACTTCTTGTGAAGTGCCTTTAAAAATAACAGTGTCATTATGTCATCACTTAACTATCTGCCCTTGCTGTGCCCATGAATAATTAATTGCCCCTTACTATGCTCCCTGCACAAACTATGAAACTCACACTTTCTTTCTTACAGTACATGCCCTCCACACTGTCCTATAAAATACTGCCTCCAATATTACCTCCACACCATCCCCTTATGAATTATAACTACACACCATTCGCTCTGCTGAACTTTAACCACCACACTATCTGCCTTTAATAGCTATAACTGCCATTGCCATATGAAAGGTCAGATGTACAAGTTGTAACAAGTCTTGAACATTACAGACACTCTGAAAGAACATACATTGAGAAATTCTGGCTGACCTAGAGTGGGCTGTGGAATACATTCAACGATATGGAACAGTGCATGCAGGAGTTCTTGGATGCGAACGATGGACATTTTCAACATCTGTTTTAAAACATCAGTTTCTCATGAACCAAGGTACAGGTGCTTCAAACAAAATTAGAATATCATTCAAAAGTTAATTTATTTCAGTTCTTCAATACAAAAAATGAAACTCATATATTATATAGAGTCATTACAGAGTGATCTATTTCACGTGTTTATTTCTGTTAATGTTGATGATTATGGCTTACAGCCAATGAAAACCCAAAAGTCATTATCTCAGTAAATTAGAATAATTAACAAAAAGCATCTGCAAAGGCTTCCTATGCTTTCTAAGGTATGCAATCATGGGTAAGACTGCTGACTTGAAAGATGTCCAGAAGGCAGTAAATGACACACTCCACACGGAGGGTAAGCCACAAAAGGTCATTGCTAAAGAAGCTAGCTATTCACAGAGTGCTGTATCCAAGCATATTAATGGAAAGTTGAGTGGAAGGGAAAAGTGTGGTAGAAAAAGGTGCACAAGCAACTGGGATAACTGCAGCCTTGAAAGGATTGTTAAGAAGAGGCCATTCAAAAATTTGGGGAAGATTCATAAGGAGTGGACTGCTGCTGGAGTCATTGCTTCAAGAGCCACCACTTATAGACGTATCCAGGACATGGTGTCATGACACAGCTGTCAGGTGACCCGGGACCAGGGGTTCCTTCTCTGTACCTAACACTAGGGGGCGCACTAGCTCGCCCTTCTCTTCGGGATACTTCAGATGACAAAGATGCCAGGGCCTCCACCCTTGCCTGATCTCCTGAGTTAGCCCTCCGTCTGTTCTGTTCCCTCACCCAGGGAAAAGGTGGCACTACTGTGCACCGTAGTACACCAACCTGACAAAGAAGGCAGCACAAACAAGGGTTAACAGAAAACTCCAGGCAGAAAACTCCAGGCATACAAAATATTCACTCACATATAACAGAGGAATGCACCAGGGTGTGTAGGTATGGTAATAAACAAAAATAGAGAAGGATAAGGAATTACCACACATACAAACCAAACAACAGTCACAGATAATTCCTACAACTCTCTTTATAATATGCACTCCTCTCCCACCGTTTGCCATGCAGCAAATGCTTGCTCTGACAAGGATTTGTAACAGAGCACAGATTATAAAGAGGAAAGGAGTGGCTAACCAAGCTCAGCTGTGAAAACAGGTATTTCCAATATGGACGATTAACCCCAGTTCTGCCAGAAGAAATAAACACATTTTAAATTAAGAAGTGCTTCATCTCAGTGCCGAGTAGGAGCAATCAGACTCTGAGGTCTTCTGGCTCCAAAATGTCATAGTAACCCCGTGACACATGGGCTACAAGTGTCGCATTCCTTGTGTCAAGTCACTCATGACCAGTAGACAATGCCAGAACCGTCTTACCTGGGCCAAGGAGAAAAAGTACTGGACTGTTGCTCAGTGGTTCAAGGTGTTGTTTTCAGATTAAAGTAAATTTTGCATTTCATTTGGAAATCAAGGTTCTAGTATATGGAGGAAGGGTGGAGAGTCCCACAATCCAAGCTGCTTGAGGTTTAGTGTGAAGTTTCCACAATGAGTGATAGTTTGGGGAGCTGTCACAATCTATTTTTGTATTTGCGGCAGATCTGGTTCCTTTGAGTTAAACCTTTTTTCCTTTCAGGCCAGCAGGGGTTAAATGTCAGTTTTTCCCCACTGGCAAGCTGGTTTAATTGCATTGCTGCTGGGTCAGCTGATGTGGGCAGTAGGGTCTTTCTCCCCCTTATTCCATCCACATTGTGTTTTGTGCCGTTAGCTGTCCGACCATCTGTTGGGTCGTATCACACCGTGACAGTCACTCTGTGACATTAACAGCGACCGTACATTTGTTCCCGTGAGCTATGGCTCAAATGCATGAGAAGCACCATCTTTCCCAGCGATTTCTCACTGATATCAGCTAATCTATTAAACGCTTTATCACTACTTCTGACTACAGCACCTTTTTGGATCTACACAGATCCACTCTATTATATTCTATATCTACCACTACTGGTCTGAAGAAGGTCAGGTGATCGACCGAAACGTCACATGTTATTAGTTGGATGTTCATCAATAAATTTACTTTTTTTGAACATATCTTTTGAGTGCCGGATCCATTTATCTCATGGCTCAAATGCAGACCTTTGCCCAACTGATCCAGACTCTTGCTGATGATCTGAAGGAACTGCGATGTCAGGTGATGCAGCAGCTGCAGCAGTTTTCAGAGTTCTGGGTCTGGGCTCAACCGGAACCTGAAGTATCTATCCCTGTCCGGTTCTCTGGAGGGAGAGATAAGTTTGTAGTGTTTAAGGAAGCCTGTAAGTTATATTTTAGGCTTCGCCGTCATTCATCAGGGTATGAGGAACAGCGTGTGGGGATCATTGTCTCCCTTCTCAAGGGTGATCCCCAATTCTGGCCCTTCTCCCTGCCAACCGGTTCACCATCCTTACAGTCAGTGGATGAGTTTTTTGCGGTTTTGGCGCTTGTGTATGGGGATCCTGATGGCATCTCCATGGCTGAGTCTCATCTCCACAAGATTAAGCAGGGGGGCCAGCCGGTTGAGGAGTACTGCTCAGAGTTCAGGAGGTGGACTACTGACACGCAGTGGAATGACCCTGCCCCATTTTTGTCAGGGTCTGTCTCCAAGGCTGCAGGATACTCTGGTGCAGTACGCTGCTCCCAGGTCATTGGAGGCCACCATGTCCCTTGCTGTCCGGGTGGATAGATGCCTCAGGGAGAGGCATACACCAAGCCTGCCCCTTGTTGTCCTCGCTAGGGAAGAGGACACAACGGTGCTGATGGACAAACCCATGCAGGTGGGAGGAGTGGCTTCTCAAACGGAGTTGCCTACTGTTCACCGTGATGTGGGGGGCATGTTTTTATTGTGGGCAGACCGGTCATTTTATCAATGTCTGCCCAGCTCGCACCAAAATACATGTACCATCTAAAATGCCATGTCCCCTTGTTGTGGGGAGGGAGGCGACCAGGGTTTGTATATTTCTTTCATCTTATTGTCTCAGTGCACCATCCCTGCTGAAGTGGTGGTTGACGGGGTGACTGAGACTATACTGATGCTTGTGGACAGTGAAGTGGGAGTCAATTTGGTGGATGCTCACTCTGTCCAGACCCATAGCATGATGAGTAGGACGCTAGGGAGACCTCTAAGCATTCAGGCCATTGATTCTGTCCCACTCAGCCAGGGGAGGGTGACCCAAGTCATAGATAATATACACCTGCGTATAGTGGCTCATCATGAAGAGTCCCTGTGGTGCTACGTCTTGGGGGGGAATGCAAACTCACATCGTTTTAGGCCTCCATTGGTTGAAAAAACACAACCCATTAATAGATTGGTGATCCAGGGAAGTAGTCAGCTGGGACCAGTCGTGTAAGGACTGCTGCCCGGGAGCTACGATCTCTGCCGCCTTTCTACAACCTACCCCTTCTTCTCCGGTGGGAGCAGCAGAGGTGCTGCCAGGGAGTAGGGGCAAGACTCAACCCTCACCACAAGTTAACTCTGAGTGTCGGAGTCCTCTTAGGAGGAGGGGTCAGGGGAGGGAGGTGGTTCTCTCCCATTCTCTCATGCATAGTGGGGGTGTGAGTGTGGTGACACAGGGGGACGCCTCTGTTTTCAGTTCCTCAAAGAGTGCATCTTCTTATGTCAAATGCATGCGTGGCAATAAACATTCAGGTATGGAACTGTGTGTGAATGAGTACGTGTGGGTGTCCACCAAGAACATCAGGTGGAAATGCGCTACTGGGACTTGGAGGTTTAGGGTGATCGGGCGTATCGGGTGTCGGCCATTCTTAGCCCAGGGATTTTCCAGCTGGAGTTACCCCCAGTAATGGATGTACACAACTCATTCCCCAGGTCGGCGCTCTGGAGATTTGTGGCACTGGAAGGGGTCACAGAGACTGAATTATACCCAAAACACGTCCGGTTAAACGTTGATAAATGCGAATGTTCAACTCTGTATACATTGTTATGTACCTGAATGCTGCTATGTGTATATTGTATATAGGGAGAACGTAGTGATTAGTTTAGCCACTAGAGGGGGCACATTAGGACCAAAAGAGCAGTAACATAGGAACTAGTTAAAACCTAGTAGGGGCCAGCTATTGGTAAGGCAGAGAATTTCCTGCATTTTAGTTAGTAGGGCCTGAGATCTCAGACAGGGCAGTTGGCCACGCAACATTAAGTGAGAAGCCCAGTCGTCCAGGGGCTGTGTATCTAAGGTCACAGCAGAACGGAATGCAAGGCAGCTCCAAGATGTGGCAGCCAACTACGTAGGCTGATGTCCTTATGTCTGGGGCAAAACGGACTGGGGAACTCCTGAATTTAGTTAGGCTGGCCAGAAAGAACGCTGTGGTACCGGACGAGCCGGTGCGACCCTAGGACCCAGCAGATCCGAGAGGACTCTGATGGAACAGAGAGCGGGAAGAAAAGTACTCTACAAATGGGACATTGTGTATATGTGGCAGGAGACCAGGGCATGATTCAGCCACTTTTTTCAGCCACGACTACGGCCCTGGCTCCCCTTACAGTGCCTCCCGATCCTACATTATTGTCACCTCCATCGGGTTGCGTTCTCTGTAAACCTGAGAGTCAGGTGACTACTGAGGTGAACTCTGGAGGGTCGAAGCGTCCTCACCGTATGTTGTTTTCTGGTGAGGTCCGGTGTTGAAGGTCCAGAGGCCCCTCATTGAAAGGGAGGTACTGTCACGATGCATTTTTGGATTTGTGGCAGATCTGGTTCCTTTGAGTTAAACCTTTTTTCCTTTTAGGCCAGCAGTGGTTAAATGTCAGTTTTTCCCCGCTGGCAAGTTGGTGTAATTGCATTGCTGCTGGGTCAGCTGATGTGGGGGGTGACCACTCCTATCATCCTTTAAAAGGTCACCTGATGCATCAGCTGACTTTTGGTGTCAGAGCACTCTGCAGTGACCATGCTGGAGTAAGGAGCTCTCTGGGTTCAGTGGTGCTTCTTCTGACTTCGCTTTTTGGGTGCCTTTAATCTGCTGTGCGGTGGTTTGCAGCAGAGAAAGCTAAGTGTGGTGTTTTTGTTGCCTTGTCCCTTTGGTGTCTGTCACTTCCCTCTGTGTTTATTACGTGCAGAGGTGAGGTTAGTGCTCCTTGCTGGCCAGTGCTCTAGCCAGGACAGTTATAGGTGACAACTAGGGATGAGGCATCCTCAGAGTCGGCTCCAGGTTTTCATGGGCCCCTGGCGAAAGAGTCTCAGTGGGCCCCTTTAACACATACCACAATTCATGATGCACAGATACGGCAGAGAAATATAGGTATAGTACAATGCCAAAGATTTCACTTACTTCACATTACATGAGTGATATCTATTGTAAATTCCACAATAGCTCAAAAGACAAACAGTATAGTCCTCTATACAGTATTATGGGCACCACATAGAGCTCCATACAGAATAATGAGTCCCATATAATGTTCCATATATAATGGACCCCATATAATGCTCCATATATAATGGACCCTATAAGATGCTCCATATAGTAGGCCCCAAATGATGCTCCATATATAATGGGCCCCATATGATGTTGAATATATAATTGGCCCCATATGATGTTCCATATATAATGTGCCCCATATGATGCTCCAGTATATGATGGGCCCCATATATGATGCTTCAGTGCATGATGGACCCCATATAATGCTTCATATATAATGGACCTATATATGATGCTACAGTATATTATGGGCCCCATATAATGCTCCATATATAATGGGCCCCATATAAGATGCTCCAGTGTATGATGGGCCCCAAATATGATACTCCAGTGTATGATGGGCCCCCATATGATGGTCTCCATATATTGCGCCAAACATAAAAAAATGAAATACTCACCTCTCCTCACTGGCCGCTGCTCTGCTCGAGGCACCGGCCCCCGGTACTGTCACAGTCACTGGACCCCCATAGCATACCGATGTCCCCGACTGTGAGTGGGCCCCCCTGCCTGCTCAGGGTGCGCCGGGTGCTGACGCCGGCCCTGGGCATCCTGATGACGGCAGGGGGAAGAATCTGCATAGGGCGTTAGGGAAGTGCAGGGACAGGCTCAGGTTTGAGCTCAGGTGGTGACCATCCGTCATTCCCTATTGGTAGGGCCTTCCTCCCCTTATTCCATCCCTTTGTGTGTTGTGCCATTAGCTGAACGACCATTTGTTGTGTCGTGTCACACCGTGATAGTTACTCCGTGACAGGAGCCATGTCATTTGCTGGTGTAGGTCCACTGTGTTTTATAAAGACCGAAGTCAGCTCAGCCGTCTACAGGAAACTTTAGAGCACTTCATGCTTTCCTCTGCCGACAAGCTTTTTGGAGACAGAAATTTCATTCTCCAGCAGGACTTGGCACCTGTCCACACTGCCAAAAGTACCAATACCTGACTTAAAAACAACAGTATCACTGTGCTTGATTGGCCAGAAAACTCACCTGACCTAAGCCCCATAGAGAATCTATGGAGTATTGTCAAGAGGAAGATGAGAGACACCAGACACAACAATGTAAACAAGCTGAAGGCTGCAATCAAAGCAAACTAAGCTTCCATAACACCTCAGCATTGCCACAGGCTGATCGCATCCATGGCACGCCGCATTGATGCAGTAATTGATGCCAAACGAACCCCCACCAAGTATTGAGTGCATTTACTGAACATACATTTCAGTAGGACAACATTTCAGATTTTAAAATCATTTTTCAAGCTGATGTTATAAAATATTCTAATTTACTGAGATAACGACTTTTTTCATTGGCTGTAAGCCATAATCATCAACATTAACAGAAATAAACACTTGAAATAGATCACTCTGTAATGGCTCTATATAATATATGAGTTTCACTTTTTTTTATATTGAAGAACTGAAATAAATTAACTTTTTGGTGATAGTCTAATTTTGTGAGAAGCACCTGTATGTACAGTCCAAATTTCAGCATGACAGATCATCTCTTTTAGTAGTTACAGCAATTTTTCCAGGTAAAGTAGGAAGTGAATCACCCTGAATAACCTCCCAATATTCAGTGTCACTTCCATGATGCCTCCTTTCCATACTGGCACTCCTCTTCACACTGTGCTTTCACACTGATCCCTCCTCGCTACCCCTCTCTATACTTTCCCCATACTGCCGATTTCTATGCTGAACCTCCTCTCTCACTTCCATTCCTCTCCTTTGGATACTATCCCCCCATACTTTGCCTTCACAGTACTCTGCAGCCCCCCACTATAAAAGTTTCTTGTCTCTTCGACTTCATGGAGTGCTTCCCTCCAATTTTTGCCTCCTCAGTGATGTCATCGGTGTGATGAGATCACCTCATCGAGCCACTGCACGTTGCCTCTACATGCGCTAAGAGTTTCAATTGTGTTTGCTTATAATTACCCATATTGAGTTGTTACAGTTCTCTAGAAGCCGGCATTCTGCCGCTTCTTCAGGCCTGCTGTCAACTTAACCACTGATTCTGAGAATTTCCAAATCCCACTCCTGTATGGTGGCATAATGCCACCTCTTGCGAAATACCTCTGCCTGCCTGAGGTGAGATGCTAATGTCATCTCACTGCAGAAGCAGTCTGTTTTCACCACCCTGATAACTGCACCTGATAAACATGCCCCACCTGCCTCCCTAGTTTAGACCTTACATATTAGCTGATGTACATATTTAAAGTATAAGCATGAGTTTGTCAAAATCACCCTGAGATATTTTTGTCAAGCATGTAGTATGTGATCACTTTATCTATGATGCAATGTAAATCTGCAGATTCATAGCTATAATACATAAAGAGGAAGTCTTCTCACCCACAGTCTAGTGGGGGAGGCTATTGGTCACTGTGCCATATAACAAGACATCAGTATTTAAAATGCACATGGTATGGCATGTAGCAGATTTTGCAATGGGTCCAAGAGCTCGAGTTACTTCTTTGCAGGGAAGTGCTTTCTAAGAATCACTTTGAAGTACATACAGTATACCGGGTATACTGAGAAAAACAAATGCTTACTATAATAAATGTAATATTTGTGCAGTGCCCTTCACATCTTCATAGAATGCCGTATAATAGAGGGTATATAGTATGCACAAATATTAGACAGTATTCTATAAAGATGTGCACAAATATTACATTGATTATAGTAAGCATTTATATTTCTCACATAAATTGATAACCTTTTACATTGTTACAGTCTTTCAGTGACTTCATGTGAAAAAGAGTGAGCAGGAACAAAAATCTAACAAATAATAATAATAAGGAAATAAATATAACAATGCAATCGTTTTCATCTCTAGTGCCAGGAGTATGGACTTCTTGCAGTCACAGAGCTGCTCTCAGCAACTGAATATTAATAGCATGTATATCAGAAATTAATGCATCAGCACTTAAAGGAAATTCATATTTGTTTAAGCCCTTTAAGCATTCTTCAGTGTGATTGCAGCTGAATGTCATGACAATGTGACCAAGAGCTATTAAAATAAATGAGGATTTTCACCCTCTGATTTACATGTAAAATGTGCTACATTCACAACAGATGTTTTATGGCTGAATATTAAAGAGTGTATCAAGCTTACTGCACTTTGAAACAATCTACATAATATGTAAACCCTTCCCCCCCATCAAGGTTCTTCAACTCTAATTGAACCGCTTTCTGCAGATAAGCAAACATATAGTGTACTGTATATATGATGAATTGTGCAATGTGAGCACGTTAATGGCGCTTTCCAGATATGAGGCAATGTTGAAGAGAATATTTACAGCAAGGGAATGGTACAGCTCAGTCAAATAATCACTGAAGGAGTATAGGTAGGTGCACTTGAGACAAAACTTCAAACAAAGCAGGGCTCAAAGTTAAACATGAGCATAAATCCCCAGTCTGTATGGGTTATTTATTCTATGCAGCTGTTGTTTCTTTCTCCAATTGCAAAAAAAAATGGCTTAGTGTCCATGGAGAAGTGTGGCATAAAGGAGCCATCAAATGCTGGAAAGTGGAATGCAGTCAGGGAGAGGGCAAACAATTTCAATTTGTATTTTTTATGTTACTTAGTTTTTCAATAGTAATAATAATGATAAATTATTGTTTAATTGTGATAAATAATTTATGGAAAGTTGTCAGAGATTATATGGGTTGTCCATTTCTGGACAACCCTTTATGACTGGCACCAATGTGCTGTGTAAAATAAAAAATATATATGCTTACCTTCCAGGATGGCATCCCTTCCCTATTCTGAGCTCTGTGTACCCCACAAAACTCCTGCAGCTGATCAGTAGCAGGAGAACTTTTGGGGCCATTTATAAGGGTTTTCAGTAGTGTACAACCCCTCCAAATCCACAATGTCTCAAGATTTTTCTCAACATTCTTAGTCTTCGGACACTTTATACACAAGTTATCCCAGTCACTGTTTGAGTCTCTTACTCACAGAAAGACCAACATACAAAAATCTTCCTTACTGGACATTGAACTTATGAGGGCAAAACCTAAGCCCCCTCTCCCATTGCCTTTTTCACACAGTCCTCTATATTCCAGGACTTTATTACTAGGTCACATTTCAGGTCTTCCAGGTAACCAGATTCATACTACAGTCCTTCCAATTTAATAGGATTCTCTCAATCTTGTCACAGAACCCAACTGCAGCCTCGGCAGGTATAAAGGACAAATTCCATCTATACTGGTTCACCCAAATGTTCATCTTGAAGCTAACAGCTTTAAGTGACTTTTCAAAATAAGCTAGTGTGTGTGCACATAAGAAATACGACTATGTCAGGCAAATATATCACTTATATCCTCTATTCTTGGCAGCTGTCATCATTCACTTTGTGTGAATTTCTGTATTTATGTCCCTCCTGTTCCTTCCCCTTTCTCTCTCTTAAGACTTCCAGCAATAGGTGTAATTTGATCCTTCACTGTCGACAATTTTTTTAATTAAAATTTAAATAATTTTTTTAGAGTGAATGATCATTGCAGGAAAGGTGATACATATTTCTAGTTAATTTATTAGACAATATAAAAGTGTAGTTTCTATTTAAGCCATCACTTGTGTAGTGGCATCCCACACAAAAACCTAATAATAAGCCCACCTTCCACATGACACAACTCTAACAGTTCTGTATGGTATTGGCCAATATCCATTCCGTGGCTCACCCATCAGACTGAACTTATCAAGACAGCTGAACTGTCTCACTCCGAGTGCAATATCACTAGTCTATAATATAACGCTGGGAGCGTCACTCTGTCTGAAGCCTTTATAGATTGCGCAAGCGCGACGCGCCTGCGCAGTCTGGCTCCAGACAGAAGATCGCGGTACGTGTAGACACTGATACCGCGATCTCCGGCACCTTACTTACATACTTACCTGACCGGGAGGAACGTTGCCGTGGCGCTTCTCGCTAGAGACCGGGGCAGGAGCACACTTCAGAATCGCCACGCGCATATAGCTATCCGGCGCCATTTTACTGAAGACTCATTTGCAGTGTGTCTTCAGCAATATGGCGCCGGACAGTGCGGTATGGGCATGCGCGTACTCCTGCTCCACACTAGTCCTGCAGCCTCCGGCAGAACGGGACAGCGCTGGAGCACAGGGAAGAAA
>VIAB01034016.1:10601-24456 GCA_009801035.1 Oophaga pumilio
GAGCATGATTGCAGCCCACCTGGCTGAATTATACTATTTTTCCTCAGGGTGCAGAGAGCAGACTGGTTCATGTAGAACATACAATATACCCACAGGTGTATGCCTTGTGTTGGGACAGATATGATGTCATTATTTGTCCTCGGTTTGTAATGTGCTATTAACCACATTGACCTTCATCTTCAAATCTCGCACATACAGTAATTCAGAAATTCAGAAATGATGAATGTCAGATTTTCAGCTTCCAGCTAGAATTCAACATCTGAACCCAAATTTCAATCATCTTAGAGTTATAAGTCATAAGTTATGATAAACCACAGAGGCAGGTGCAGTGCCGGATGGCAAAATACATTTAATAGTTCTAGGTTGTAGAATAATGACTAAGGCTACCTATGTTGGAAATAATAACAAACAAAAAGCCAAAGGAAAAAAACATAGTACTAGGTATAGAAGAAACTATAGGGCCCCATTGCAGCTTGAGGTATGATGAAGCTTTAGAGTTATTTGTTGAGCTCCAGCAGTATGCAATGTCCTTGTACTGTGATATCTCTGTGAGCATTATATATGTACTGTGACATCACTGTGAGCATTATACAATATATACTCTATATTGTGACTGATTGTGAACCTGATCTAACTGGAAGCCGATCTTCTCATCTTTTCAGGTTGACAACTGTCTGTGGTGAGATTGAATGGAAAACATTATCAGGATTCTTTCCCCTATAAGGAACATGGTTTCTATGTGAGCTGGAGGAACTCAGGATTGGCATTTATTTGGGGTATTTCACACCTGTGGGCATACATATGAAGTGGCATGTGAAAACTGCCTCTTTGGACATACTAGGTTATACTAGTTGAGGAATCCAGGAGAACAATAACACAATTTTTGATTATTTTTTGTAATAATTCATTTTTTTATTATTCACCCCAGTTGAAATAATCCCACACGCATGTCCACAGTGCAGTTTTTATCTAATTTCATTGGGAAGCGAAACCAGTTCTTGGATGTGAGTTTTGCAAACTTTCAATATTGCGTTGTACAATTAAATTAATTTTTTTCTGCAGTTTTTTTTTAACATTTCTTTGTTAAAATCCCGATCGGCTCTTGGTAGGCCAGGCAGTGGGAATTGTATCCATTAGAATAAATTCCAGGGTTTCTGTTTTCACCTTGGAGCGAACTGATGTCATGATGTGAGATGTAGAGAGGCTACACGGTCATTTTCCTGCCCCTCCTCCTACGCCTCCTGGCTAAAATGATCCTCCGTCCTTTGTTCCCGTGTGATGATAGCCAGTGATTTTCATGAAAGGAGCATCAGCTCTCAGTGGTTTAATGTGACACTTCTCTATAGAAAAAGTGACACTAATCCACCTTATGGAACAGAAAAACTGTTTCACACTCGGTGACTGAGAATGGACAATTTTATTTTTCCCCTCCGGCTATCAGGTATTCAGTGAGGGGCTGGAACAAAAGATTGTGGGTCTATTAGTGCATATTAAATATCTTGGGTGCAGGGATGTTATTATCTGTGTATCAAATATGATGGGTGGTAACCAAGTGCAGGCAGCTGCTTAAAAAAAACTGAATTTTGAAAATTTCTAAAATTTTTTCTAATTCTTGTGAGTTATAATTGGTAAAATACAATGTTTAAGCTAAATTTGGAACTGACCTAAGTGAACCATGGAGGAGTGTGTGAATCCAGTCAAGGCCAAGCACCACTGGCCTGCCCGGACTGCCGTAACTACAAGACGAATAATATCAAAGTTGATTTGTAAAAGTTCTAAAAATTATAATAATCAATCATTGTAAAATATACTTGGTAAAATCACATTTTTAAGCAAAATTTTGGAATTGGCCTAAAGGAATCATAGGAGAGTGTATGGATCTAATCAAGGCCGAGCAACACTGGCCTGCCCGGACCACCATAACTACAAAACGAATAATATACAGTGAAGGAAATAATTATTTGATCCCTTGCTGATTTTGTAAATTTGTCCACTGACAAAGACATGAACAGTCTATAATTTTAAGGGTAGGATAGTATTAACATTGAGAGATAAAATATCAAAAATAAAATCCAGAAAATCACATTGTATAAATTATATAAATTTATTTGCATTTTACAGTGATCAAATAATTATTTCCTTCACTGTAGAAGTTATAAAAAATTTTTTAAAAAATCTTATATCTAATCATTGTATTATATAAATGGTAAAATCAATCTTTTAAGCTAAATTTGGAAATGATCCAAGCGAATCATAGCAAAATGTGTGGCTCTAATCAAGGCCTAGTACCACCTGCCTGCCCGGGCTGCTATAACTACAGTACTAATATTATGGAAATTATTTTAAGTTTTGCTAGATAATCCTACCTTCACCCCCTGAAAAAATGCCCAAATAAAAAAGTAAACATTTTCTAATTCATATATACTTTTAGTTTTTCTTAAACACTGTTGCCCATTTTTTATAGTTTTTTCAATCACTTGTGTATTTCTAGCCTCTTTTCTGTCAATGAACAGGTTAAATCGTATAAGTATATATGCATTTGTGCGGCTGACCACGCGTGACACAGTATTTTGTAATCACATCCTGGGAAACTAAACAAGGAGCAGAGTTTGCGCAATGGAAACGTACTGTTTATGTGTTTGTGAGCGGACCACACAGGGAGGGGGTTTCACTCTAAACTTTATTTTTTGATCTCTTGTAGAGAACATAATTGAAAGAAGGGAAGATTCTCTAAACATTCTGATCCTGAGATTCAGAGTACAAGACAGTCATAAAATAGAAGGAGGCTGCATACTGTGCTACAAGGTGTTTTTGTCACGAGTGTGTCACGCAAACCTGGGGGATCTCAGGGTAGAAGATCACTGCGTATTGTGAATCATAGATCTTCTATTTAGCCTGTGTGTTTGGATCCTATATTAATTAAATTTGGTTTCCTTTGGTGCTGAATAGGTAGATGACCCTTTCTATGCTGGCCAGAAACATGTAGCTCCATTTCAGCTGCTTCTGATCTGGTTGTGAACTCTTCCTATAAAACCTGGCCAGACCCTCTCTGTCTTGACAGTGAAAGCTCTGCTTCCTTGCTCTTAGGAGTCACTGTGTTGAATAGGAGTTTGTTGTTGCTATTGGAAATTTGTCTTCCTGTGCTGTGTGCTAAAGGTAAGTAGCTGAAGTTTGGAGTTGGAGTTGTGGTGTTCTGTAGTTTGCTGTTGTACGTGTGTGTTTATCTTCTTGTCCCTTTTCCCATTTAGTTTATTCTTCCCAGTCCCTATCCTCCTCCTTATTGTTGGTTAGTGTCTTTGTATGATACAGGTTTTCTTTTATTCCTGTTTTGTCTTTTGTGCCTTGTTTACCTTTCATTTCTGTCTCATGCCTCATACAGTGGAGGAAGCGACAGACTAGGGATTAACAGGAGCATGGTAAGGTTGGAGACTCAGGCATCTCTACCTTTAAGATTACTGTCAATGATCTTATACTGTGGTACAAGGTGCTATATAATGTGCTACAAAAAGCAGTATACTCTGCTTCAAGGAGCTGTATATTGTGCTTCACGGTGCTGTATACTCAGCTACAAAGTTCTGTATACTGTGTTATATAGCTATAAAAGTGCCATATACTGCACTACAAAATGGTGTATACTGTGTTACAAAGTTCTGAATACTTTTGTCATAAAGTTCTATATACAGTGCTACAAGGTGCTGTGTGCTATGCTATAAAGTCCCCCATGTACAGTAATAATGTCTTGATTCCCTCCCATAATGCCCCTACATTTACACACTGTAATGCTCCCATAGCCTACCTATGCACTCTGTGATGCTCCCACAGCTCTCCTATACACAATATAATGTCCATACAGCTCCCTATACACAGTATGATGTACCTACAGCTGCCCTATTCACAGTGTTATGCCCCCACAGCTCCCATATGCACAGTATAATGCCCCCGCAGCTTCTCAACTCTCCTTTATGACGTATGATGTCTTCACAGCTCGCTTATATACAGTATAATGTCTTCACAACAATCCTACATACAGTATGATGTGCTTTCCTATGCACAGTATAATGCCTACACAGCTCCCTTATACGTAGTCTGATGTACCCACAGCTCCTCTATATACAGTACGATTTCTTCACAGCACTCTAACATACAGATGAATGACTCATAGCTCACCATGCACAGTATGATGTTCCCACATCTTGCCTATTCACAGTATGATGGACCCTAAGCAAGTCTTGATCATTTACTCCAAGCAGTCAAAGCCCCCTGAATGATAAGTGTCTAATAATCAATGTTTATTGCATTAAAGTAAATTTGCTCAGTCAAATATTGTTCTTCTATCACCTGGTCGAATTGCCTTCATAAAATGCACTATTAGTCAAGTTTTTTGAGAAGTAATTTTGGGCCGTGATGACAAGGGACTAAAAGGTTAGCACATCATAACAAATATCCCCAACTCTTTGCCTGAAAAGTTGGACACCAAGATGATTGTCCTTGATGGTTAGGCCATATACAGATGGTTATGGTGATGGATATCCGAGGACACAAGGTTGTAGGCAATACGCCTGAAGTTCTCTGAGACCAAGACCCAAAAAGCACAAACAATGGAAAAAAATGGTTGGAAATTAATATGGAGTCAAGAAAGAACCATTAACATGCCAAAGGAGTGGGCCAATTACTCACTTCAAACAGCCAAAGTCCACTCCCTTCCTCCTTGAATGAGTCCAATAAACAATATCCCCTGCATTAAGGTGACCTTTTACAGGCAAATCTGAAGTTCAGATCAGTCCTATAAAGCCACAATAGAGGCTTATGAAGCTAGGAGCCACCAATTCACTTACCATCAAGACGCCAAAGAAGACTAACAAAAAAAGCCAAAAGAATAAATGTCAAAAGGGTAATGCAAACCTAACTGACCACCAACCCAGTCACCCCGGAAGTGAAAACCAAACTGAACAACCTATGTACCTTTCTTTTCCAAAAACCTGTTAGATCCTAGCAAACTAAGAAAATTAGTACAATACTGTAACCAAAGGCCATAGATGATGGCCAACATGAAATTATATATCTTTTGACACAATTAGCTCAAAATTGCTTCATGCCCAAGGAAATGCAGAGAGGAAAGTAAGTATTTGATACACTACTGATTTTGCAAGTTTTCCCACCTTCAAAGAATGGAGAGGTTTGTAATTATTATCGTAGGTACACTTCAACTGTGAGAGACAGAATCTAAAAAGAAAATCCAGAAAATCTTACTGTATGATTCTTACATAATTAATTAGTATTTTATTGCATGAAACAAGTATTTGAGACAATGATAATACAGAACTTTATATTTGGTAAAGAAACTGTTGTTTGCAATTCCAGAGGTCAGATGTTTCCTGTAGCTCTTGACCAAGTTTGCACACACTGCAGCAGGGATTTTGGCCCCCTCCTCCATACAGATCTTCTCCAGATCTTTCAGGTTTTGGAGCTATCGCTGGCCAACATTACGTTTCAGCTCCCTCCAAAGATTTTCTATTGGGTTCAGGTCTGGAGACTGGCTAGACCACTCCAGGATCTTGAAATGCTTCTTACTAAGCCACTCCTTAGTTGCCCTGGCTATGTGTTTCTGGTAATTGTCATGATGGAAGACCTAGCCATGACCCATCTTCAATGTTCTTACTGAGGGAAGGAGCTTGTTGGCCAAAATCTTGCAATACATGACCCCATTCATCCACCAAAGTATGATGTTTCCCCCACTATGCTTCATGGTTGGTACGATGTTCTTGGGTTGTATTCATCATTCTTCTTCCTCCAAACATGGCAAGTGGAGTTTACCACATCTTACCACATGACCTTCTCCCATGCCTACTCTCTATCATCCAGATGGTCAATGGCGAATTTCAAACAGGCCTGGACATGTGCTGGTGTAAGCAGTGGGATATTTCGTGCCGTGCAGGATTTAAATCTATGACGGCATAGTGTGTTACTAGGGTTACTGTTTGAAACTGTGGTCCCTGCTCTTTTCAGGTCATTGATCGGTCCTCCTGTATAATTTTGGATTGATTCCTGACCTTTCTCAGAATCATCCTTACCCAATGAGGCGATATCTGACATGGAGTCTCAGACTGAGGAAGATTGACAGTCATCTTCTGTTTTTTCCATTTTCTAATTCTGCCAACAGTTGTTGCCTTCTCACCATGCTGCTTGCATATTGTCCTGTAGCTCATCCCAGCCTTGTGCAAGTCTACATTTGTCCCTGGTGTCCTTAGACAGCTCTTTGGTCTTGGCAATGGTGGAGAGGTTGGAGTGTGATTGAGTGTGTGGACAGTTGTCTTTTCTAACGCTAACAAGCACAAACATGTGCGATTGATACAGGTAATTAGTGCAGAGTAGGAGGACTTCTTAAAGAAAAACTAACAGGTATGTGAGAGCCAGGATTTTTTGCTGGTTGGTAGGTGATTAAATACTTATTTCATGCAATAAAATCCAAATTAATTATGTACAAATCAAAAGATATGATTTTCTGTTTTTTTCTTTTTAGATTCGGTCTCTCACAGCCGAAGTGTACCTACGATAAAAATTACAGATCTCTCCATTCTTTGTAGGTGGGAAAACTTGCAAAATCGGCAGTGTATCAAATACTTATTTTCCCCTCTCTATATGAATGAATATACTGTATATATGAATCACCTAAACTACAAATCCAACCTTCCCAGTCATGTCATCTCGTATTCAGCCCAATTGCCCAAAGTAAGGGCTTCTAAGCTGTCTTGCTGCTCATAGTCCACTCCCTAACTGCGGAGAGCAGTCCACACATTTGAAATTCTGATACCAAGGATCAAGATAATTAATAGCTAATCACAAGGGAGCTAGGTGACAAACCCACTAAACCGATATTTATGACTTATCCCAGGAACTGGACAACTCCTTTAAGCTATTACCTTGCTCCCTAGTTATACACATGATGAAGGGTCAAACTCAACCTAAAAATACTGAGGCTGTTCCAGTAACTCTATGACGAAAAATCATCCAAAGGGTGCGTTTAAGTGCAATGTAAGAAAAACTTGCATTGTACTTGCTACTATGTTAGTCAATTAGTATAATCTAAAGTTAACCTCTGGTATGGTACCAAATACTTATATGTACATTAGCGGACATAGCATTATACCTAAGGTACCTATTATAATGGGTTCCTTACCATAATATAGTAAATGATCTGCACTTAGCACTTTAGCATGTCCTTCAAGGGGCTGTCCACTTCTTGGACAACCCCTTCTTGATCAAAATGTTTGGCCCCGATAAAATAATAAAGCTAATACTCACCTCACGTGCTGACGGCATTCCCGCTCGACAATCAAACATGAAGAGGAAGTCCGGCTGTAGCTGATCTCGGACTTCCTCTTCATGCTCAGTTCAACAGGTTTTGGGACAGATGCCAGCGCTGACTGGGCGCCGGCATCACATGTCACAACCACAGTATGGGATCCCCGGGATTACGCATGCCGAACCACGGAACGACGCCAGCATGGGAGGTGAGTATAAGCTTTTATATTTTATGGGGACCAAGCGAGGGGTTTGACAAGAAGTTGCCCAAGTAGTGGACAATTTCTTTAAGGCCAGTATTAGCTTTTAGTAGCTGTTTCTACCATGGTTTAAAGCTATGTAACTAAATGGTATTTATGCTCACATTATAAAGTACCTGTTTATTGCCAACCTGTGGTGTCCTATTTTATTGGCTCTTAGCCACTATTTACCTATTGAACCCCCCCATATATTCTTTTAAATTTGTATGTAAAATAAAGATTATTATTTATGTACTTAGTTTATGTGCACTTCTTTCTTCTCTGTATAATGTTAGTCAGTGAGGCAGTTCTCATCTTCGAGTTTTTCCTCATCTGTAGTTGGGGTGAGGAAAAATTTGCAGCATGTGGCATATAGTCACGTAAAAAGGCCAAGACTCACCTATGAAAGTCAATGGGTGAGAGAAAAAAATCACACAGTACACCATGTGTGCTGGCACACATGTGTGACATGCAATTTTTACGCACCCATCTCATAGGAAACTTGACATTTTATCAGCCAAGTACAGTAAATTCACAGCATGAAGCATCAGAATGGAATAGAATAGCTGTATAGATAGAATCAAAGAAAAAAATAGTGTGTGGTCCCCTTATAGTATTCTTAACCTGTTCAGAGAAAGCTGACATCTGGGGGCTGATGTTTATAGTCTGGGAAGGGGGTAATAAACATGGAGCTTCCCAGGTTAATAAAAGTAGCTCACAGCCTTTACTTGTTATTAACAATGGGTGAGCATCCCCAAAAATTATGTGGGGTTCCCCTATTTTTAATAACGAGAAAGGCTAGGCAGACAGCTGCAGGCTGATATTAATAGCCTAGGAATGGGCCATGGATATTGGCCCACTCCCAGACTAAGAACATCAGTCCTCAGCTGCCTTAGAAATAATGCATCCATTAGATGCGCCAATTCTGTTGCTTAGCCTTGGCTCTTCCCACTTGCTTTGGTGTGGTAATAGTATAGGGGTTGATGTCAGCTTTGTAATATCAGCTGACATCAAGCCCAGGGGTTAGTAATGAAAAGTGTCTATAAGACACCCCCCCATTACTATCCCCATTAGTTTAAGTGAAAAAAACCACACAGAGCAAAATCCTATATATGAACAAAAAACTCATTGACCCATTTTTATCCATTTATTAATATACAAATAAAAATAAAAACCAAAGAAATCCTCATCTGTCCTCTGTTAATCCATATGTCCCCCGATTAACCCAACACAGCTACATCTGGATGCATTGCTGAATGGTGACATAAAATGCAACTGCTAACTTACCCTTTTTGCTCTGTATAACCCCTCATTTTTAAAAGAATTTAATAAAGTTACATCTTTTATCTAACTTTTTGGTTCTTTTCTGTGCGTTCTTTCTTCATATGTTTCACTATGCTTTATTGCACGGAACCCTGAAGGCCCCCACAGAAGTGCAGGACAAAATGCAAAAATCAAGCACAAAAACAAAAAGAATAAAATGTCTTATCTGTTAGCAGGAGATGCAGACACGACACAGCAGGCTACAAGGGAAACAGGAATCAAGGATAGAGACCAGAACAATTGATCACCGGCAACCCTGATGGGAAGGTGACTCCCTTATATAAGACCAGTCAGTAACACCTGATTCCCAATCCTCACAATCTTCACAATCTTCACTGGACAGACCAGTACCGCTTGTAACCACCAGAGGGAGCCTCTGCTCAGAACTCATCTCAAGCCCATTCACAACACCTAACCACTGCATGACCCTGGCAATAAGCCCTGCATAGGGAAGGACAGGATTAGCACTAGTCAATCTCCACTACCACTAGAGACAGATGGGATACACAAAGAAGGGGAACACTTAGCTTGAGTAGACTCCAAATACCAAGAAGGAAGATAGCCGACTGCTTTAGCTCCAAGCCTCAACAGGGAAATGGAAATAGAAATATCACCGGCAACTTCCAGCAGCAAGCTGGGAGTTATTAACACCCCAGTCCAGGTGTGCCAACTAGAGCCGGGGGAAGGTCCTAGAGTCAGAAGGACCAGGAAGAAGTCTGCTAAGCGAATTGCTGAGACTTTATGCAGTCAGATGCAGAGCGACCGTCTGCAGACTCTGACACACCCAGGATATAAAGGGTGTGAGGACAGGTGATACGAGGGTCCTGGTTTTGAAGAAAATTTTCAATGGGTAACAAAGGAATAGTTAGATAAATATGTTGAGGCGGTAGGCCAGTCTGAAGAAATGCGTTTTTAGGGCATGCTTAAAAATGAGGGTATTGGGGATTAATCGAATTGTCCTGGGTAGTACATTCCAAAGAATTGGCGCAACATGTGACAAGTCTTGGAGATGGGAGTAGGAGGTTTGGATAATTGAGGATGTTAATTTTAGGTCATTAGCAGAATGGAAGGCACGGGAAGGGTGGTAGACTGAGACAAGAGAGGAGATGTAGGATGGTGCTGAAGCATGGAGCACTTTGTAGGTGAGAGTGATAAGTTTATATTGAACTCTGGAGTTTGTGAGTAACCAGTGCAATGACTGGCACAGGGTAGATGAATCTGTGTAGCGATTGGTGAGGACTATGATCCTGGCTGAAACATTCGAGACAGATTGGAGAGGGAAGAGTTTAGCAAAATAGAGATCGATTAGTAGAGAGTTACAATAGTCCAGACGAGAATGAATAAGAGCTACAGTAAGAATTTTTGTAGTGTCGAAAGTAAAAGTAAAAGGTTGAATTCTAGAAATATTTTTGAGGTGTAGATGACAAGAGTTAGCCAGTGATCAGATGTGGGGGTTGAATGAAAGAACTGAATCAAGTATGACACCAAGAGGGCAAGAATGTTGCTGGGTAGTAATGGTAGAACCACATGCGGAGATGGCAATGTCGGGCATAGGTAGGTTAGTGGAGGGAGGAAACACAAGGAGTTTGTTTTTTGACGGGTTCAGTTTCAGACAGAGGGAGGACATGATATTGGAGACAGCGGTAAGACAATCACTGGTGTTTTGTAATAATGCTGGTGTGATGTGCGGAGCAGAGGTTTATAACTGGGTGTTATCAGCATAGAGATGGTACTGGAAACCAGAAGAGAACGTTGTCTTTGAGGCCGACGGAGTGGAGCATAGTGAGGAGGAACTGGTGATCCACAATGTCGAATGCTGCAGAGAGATCCAGGAGAATAAGCAGATCATTAGAGACTTTAGAGAGGGCAGTTTTAGTAGTGTAAAGAGCGCAAACCAGATTTTAGAGGGTCAAGAAGCGAGTGATCTGAAAGATAGCGGATTAGACAGGAGTGGACCGAGCGTTCCTTGAGTTTAGAGATGAAGGGAAGATTAGAGACAGATTTATAGTTAGCAGCACAGTTTTGGTTGAGGGACAGATTTTTAAGTAATGGATGTATACTGGTGTGCTTAAATGAGGAGGGAAAGATACCGGAAGAGAGACAGGTTGAATAATTTTGTTAGGTGAGTGGTGACAGCTGGGAAAATGGACTGGAGATGTGAGGGAATAGGGTCACTGGTGCAAGTAGTAGGGCGAGAAGATGCAAGGAGCCTGATCAGTTCTTCTTCTGTGACTGGTTCAAAGACAGAGAGTGAGCTAGATGTAGTTGGGTCAGGGAGGACAGTGCATGGTATGACAGGATTGAGAGAAAATTTCCTGTCGGATATGGTCAATTTTTTCTTTGAAATAATTGGCCAGATCATCAGCGCTGAGATCCATGGTTGAGGCCTGCACTCTTGGATTGAGGAGGGAATGAAAAGTGTCAAAGAGACGTTTAGGATTGTTGGATAGTGAAGTGATGAGGGTATTGAAGTATGTTGTTTGGAGAGGTGAAGGGCAGAGTTGTATATTTAAAACAGAATTTTATAATGGATGAAATCTTCGGCCAGATTAGATTTTCTCCACAGACGTTCGGCACACCTAGAGCACCGCTGTAGGAAACATGTTTGAAGCATGTGACAGGGTTTTTGCTGTCTGTGTCAAGATGTTCTATGTATAGAAGGTGCAGCTTCATCCATGGCACTTTGCAGCGTTTCATTATAATATTTCAGTGCAGAGTCAGGACATGAGAGGGAAGAGAATTAGGCCAATGAGGACTGCAAATTCTTCATAAGTTTCTGGGTGTTAATGGCACTTATATTTCTATAAGGCTGGAAAATGGGGGTGTCATGAGTGGGCTTACCATTCTTGAGAGAGAATGAAAGAAGGTTGTGATCAGATAGTGGAGTTGGTAAAATCACGCACTGAGCAGAGCTGGGAGAAGACCAGGTCCAGAGTATTTCCGTCTTCATGCGTAGGAGAGTTAGTATGCTGTGAAAGGGTGAAGGAGGAGGTTAGAGATAAAAGGTGAGTGGCAGATGGGGAGAGGGGAAAACCAATGGGGATGTTAAAGTCTCCCATGTTGAAGGTGGGAATGTCACAGGATAGAAAATGTGGAAGCCAGATGGCAGAGTGATCAAGGAAATGACGGGAGGGGCCCGGAGGATGATACACAACTGCTACTCACAGGGAAAAGGAGATGTAGACTCTGACAGCGTGTACCTAAAAAGAAGGGACGATAGATTAGTGATATTTGGTTGATATGAGCAGACCAATGCCTCCAGCTGGTCTGTTGTCCGATCTTGGGGTATGAGAGAAATGTGGTCCACCATATGAGAGAGCAGCAGTGGCGGTGTTATCTGATTGCTGGATCCAGGTTTCAGTAAGAGCCAGAAGGTTAAGAGCATCAGAAAAGGAAGAAGTCATGGATGAAGGAGAGTTTATAACACACTGAGCGAGAATTCCATAGGGCACAATTAAAAGATACAGAAGGCATCCAGGGAATATTAATGAGATTTGAGTGGTTTCTGAGTGCAGTAGGTGAGGGGTTTGACTTACTACAGGAGAAATATCTCCTGCGACTAGGACAAAGAGGATAGAGTGAGCAAATGGTTAAGTGATTTGTGAGAGTGTCTGTTTTGTTGTATGGTGGAACTGAATGGAACTGTGCAGTTTAGCACTGTGAAAAGAGCATGAGTGCTGTACATAGGAGATGAGAGGAGAGAGGGGCTGATATGGAAGGAGTGTAAGAATTTGTACAAGGACAGTTGATGTGAGTGAATGCAGCAGCCAGGATATAAATTACACAAACACATATGGTGAATATTTGTTGCAATCCAAATGTTCTTGAAGTAGGTTTTTTTTTAATGTCTTATCTGTCTCCTGCCCTACCTAACTGCCATGATTAAGTGCAAGGCAGTTTGAAAAAATGTACTTCGAATAAAATGTGCATAAATGCCCTCTACATAAATGCATCCTCAAAGCTATGTCTGAATATATAGGAAATTTGCTCCTAGATCTATCACTAATTTGACTAGTTATCAATCAACTAAATTAAGACAGCAGGAGACAATAAATATAGAGATAAACAAACAAGTTTGCAGGCCAACATGGATCATAAAACTCTTTGAGCTAGTGACATGACCTTACAGCATCAGGGACCAGCGTAGTAAGATGAATGAATTATACCATAAAAAATGCTTGCAGAGATGTAAATGAGGTTTCAAGATACATGCAATACATATGCAGCAGAAGAATGAACTATATACCTGTATGAAGAGACTAGATATGAGTATTAGATTCTGCCATGATTAACTGCTTTTTTAACTTTGAATAAAATGCACTTAGAATAAAATGTGCACAAATGCCCCCTACTATATCTCCTGGAGCACATATGCAGCACATTATATCTCCGGGGGCTTACCTGGCCCTAGTTGAATTCACAATCGTGTATATCAAACACCAATCAATCAGTAGACAAGGCAGATTGTACAATGTGAGATCATGGCCTCTCCTGTCATCTAGTGCTACAGTGAGGATCCTACAGATGATATTAATTACAGAGGAACCAACGTCTTAGGTGTTATTGTTACTGCACTTGTAAAAATACATTAACATCTCTGAAGTTCTTTCAAGCAGCGAATTCCGGCAGTAACTTGTATATAATATATAAGAACAATGTTTGTTCCCAGTGTTGATACTTAAGGCAAAAGTTTATAAAGTTCAGATTATAAAAGGTTAATAAAGGACTGCAGAGAAAATAAGGATATAGACAGAGAAGGAAACCAAATGTATACAGACTGAGTGACTGCGTGACGTGTTATATACATATCAGAGTTACCTAATTGTATAAATGTACAGGCCAAAGAGAAGAACATATGGACCATATTATACTATATATAAACTAGCAGTAGATATAAAATGATATACAGAAGATGCCCAGGTTATACCTGCATGCTCCATATCACTCTATACTGAAGATGTATAACTTATACCAGCTGTACATATATAATT
>VIAB01034022.1:3594-13726 GCA_009801035.1 Oophaga pumilio
CTGGGCTTGACGTCAGCAGACATTACACAACTGATATCAACCCCAAAACCATTACCCCGTTTACCACCGCACCAGGGCAATCGGGAAGGGCCAAGGCTAAGCGTCAGAATTGGCACTTTTAATGGATGCGCCATTTTTGGGGTGGCTGTGAGCTGGTCTTATTATGTTGGGAAGAGGACAATATCCATATTCCTTTCCAGACTATTAATATCAGCCCGCAGCTTTTTGTGCAGCCTTTGCTGATTATTAAAAATAGGGGTGACCCCACATCATCTTTTTGGAGTCCCCCCATTTTCAAAAACCAGCAAAGGCAAAGCAGCCAGCTGCGGGCTGATATTAATAGGCTGGGAAGGTGCATGAATATTGGCCTTTTCCCAGCATAATAATACCAGCTCACAACTGTCTGCTTTCACTGGGCTGGTTATAAATATAGGGGGGGACTGCACGTTGTTTTTTTTTTTTATTTATTTCACAACGTCAGGCCAGGTCACGTGCTGCGTCAACCAATCATAGCCATGCTAGTACTTTCCATGGCTGTGATGGGGCCGGAAGTGCCCACAGCCTTAAAGCTTGTTGATTGGCTGCGCTGCAGCCTTTCAACAAACTTCTGTCGAACCCAAACAGTAACATCGACGTACAGAAAGTAGTCCATTTCGGTACCAGACACTAAATATCTGGTATAAACCCCGAGCTTTACAGTTTGGGTTTGCTCATCCCTATATATGACATATGTATTATAATGTGCTGTATACAATGTATATATAGTAATATACCATGTATGGCATATTTTGTGACTTGATAAATTATATTGTTGTGATCTGGTGGAGCTCACTGCGGACACCAATCACCCATAATAATAAAACCATTGACGGGGATGTTGATGGCATTATGACGGCTCCTGTGAAGGGATCGGATATATTTGGCATCACTTGAGTAGTCATGTCTTCAAGTTAATGCATTGGAAACAGAAAAAAATGGGAAAATGTAAGGATGAAAGACTAAACTGTGTTGGCCAGGTGACTGATTCACAGCATCTGATAGGGCACTAGTCTATCATTGACAGTCCCACAGGCAATAAACAGAGTGGTAGGGATAGGGCCACTCTATTCGGGGGCACAACAAAAGTGAGTGCAGAGATTGCTTTGGCATATGAGAAGACCAATACTATTGAAGACCTGTGATAGTTGGGGTCCTGTTGGCGATTTTGTAGTGGGGCCACAAGCTTTACATTATGCCACTGGCTCTATTTAACTCTTCCTTGTCACGGTCTTGTGGCCGAAGGAGAATAAGGGATATAAGTCCTTTATCTGGCAATCTGTGGGGTTTCAAGCAGTGAGACTCACACTGATCTAACATTTATCACCTATCACCAGTGGATACTGGTGAATACTTGCGGTCATGCACCCGCCCGCTCACGGCCTTCTGCATTGGAGAACCTTGATAGTGCGCATTGTGCACGCTATGAGGATTTGCAAGTCTGCAGTCACATGGAGTGGCTGCAGACTTGTTCCCCGAGCTTGGACAACTTCTTTCAAGTATACTTGTGGCTTAGTTTTCCTTCACGGTCTGACCTTCCGGTGTGGTGTGACGCTTCCTGCAACTTTAGGTGTCAGAGTTATCACAATGCCCGTAGACAGTATCAGAGAAAGTGTAGCTATGTGTTTAGATGTTCATTTCTAAGGAGAAAATACCTTTTGCATTTTGTAAATAAGTCCCCATGAAATTGACATTTAAATGCTTGGTGACGTTCAAAGCCTAAAGCCTTAGTAATAATAAAAATCACTCAACACAAGTATTTTTTTTAGGTTTGACTGGATTTACAGTGACCAAATAGCAAAAAAAAATGTAAGGGACAAAATAAAATGTAATTTTAAAATATACATTAAAAGCAACTCTCTTGTTCAAAATTGAAAATGCGACTATAAAATTATAATTAATTAGTTAATTATAAAATCACTTTACCTGGTGCAAAAAAAGAAAAATCCAGCTCCACAAAATTCCAAAAACTCTTCTTTATTGGTGTGATACTCCAGTCGTTGAACTAAAATGCTGTGTTAGTAGATAAAACAACTAGTTTCAGGTAGTGAAACCATTAGGGCATGTGCACACGATCCAGAGTTCCTCTGGGTTTGACGCTGCGTACTTGTGCAGCGACAAACCCGCAGCGGCCAGCTCTTTCAGCATAGTGGATCCACTATGTGTGCACATATTCCCGCGGCTCACCCGTGGAAACAGACATGCGGCTCGTCTTTCCAGACCACAGCATGTCAATTTCACCCATACAATGAATTGGACGTGGTGAATCCGCACGGTTCAGTGAACACCTGCGTTCAATAGATGGCAGCGCTTTGTTCGCCGCGAACATGCGCTGTGTCCAAAGTGCTACTACTTCCGGATCGTGGGCACCGACCTTAATCATGTAATCACCGACTGGAGTGTTTTCTATTCACACCAATAAAGAAGATCTTGGATTTTCCTGGAGTTGGATTTTTCTTTCTTTGCAATCATTCATGTCCAAGGCATGGACGCTTTCTTTGCTCCGGAACTTCAGACAGTGTATGCGGGTGAGCTGGACGCTATCTTTCCCAGAATATACCCAGTGCCCTCTTTTTCTAACATTCCAAAAATTGTTGTCTCTGTGACTTCTCTATGGAGCGAACACTTAGTAGTCATAGACATGCCCTATTGACTGCCCACTGATAAGACCAGCGCTGACATCATCAGCACCAAGAGTTAAATTTTCAATTTCCACTGAGCGGTCACTTTAAATGTTTATTGACTTCAAAAATGTTTAATAGATGTCATTTTTAAGAATGCGCTTTATTTCTACATTTGGTTATAGCCTTTTGACAAATTAGTTATAAATTTTAGAAGGAGATTTCCTGAGAAAATGGTGAAATTTATTGCCCAAACCCAGTTATCCGACCCTTAAGATATTTTTTGAGGAGGATTTTGCTCCAGCACCCATCGATCCTGGCAAGTGCTGGAAACCACTACACCCAGGAGAGAACTAGCTCTAGTCACAGCCATTTAACCACTTAGATGCCTCTATCCATTGTGACGGCACTATTTAAGATGTTTGCAAAAGTACCATCTATCAAAATATAAAATAAAATAATCCGACCGGTAAATGGCGTAATGGGAAACAAAATCAAAACGCCAGAATTATGTTTTTTTCAGCCACTGCAACATTGCAATAGAATGCGATAAGAGGCAAACAAAACATCATATCTACCTCGATATGGTATCGTTAGAAAACATCACAAAAAATAAGCCCTCACTCAACCCGTATCCCGAAAATTGATAGCGTTAGAAATGTTTAGATCCAATTCCTTAATTCTTTATTCATGGTAGTAGTCTTAGGCAAAATTTTTAGTGTGCCGCTCCCAGGTACGGACTGGGGCTGAAATTCAGCCCTGGCATTTGAAGTCACACAGGCCCATGCTGAACCCGTCCCCAAGCACCAATTGGGAATATATTACTAATATTACCCTGGATGGAGGAAAGCAAGATTTCCTACGAGACCAATATTTCTAATGATACCCGTGGCTGCTGGGGTAAGTGACGGAGTCATCGACTTTGTGCTCCATCACAACTCTTAACAGTATGAGTGTCTTGAGAACACAGATTCTGCTAACAACATAGCAGACAAGGCAGCCCACGATCAGACAGGCCCTTCTGGCATTTGCCAGAATTGCCAAATGGCCAGTCCGGCCCTGGCCGCTCCATTGGATGAAAAAAAAAACCACACATGAAAGTTCTCAGGATGCTTTATTTACGGATGACACAAGACTCATAGTAGCTCTCACATTTTCTTCTCCAGACAATTATTCTTACAGTACATGTCTGAACCAGTCTGAAGTGGGCTTCTTCAGAGAAAATAATTTTACCCCAGTCCTCAGCAGTCCAATCCCTGTAATCCTTGTGGGATATTAGTCTGTCCTTTAGCTTTTCTTAGAGAGAAGAGGATTTTGTGCTGCCCTACTTGACAGGAACAGCATTCTAAAGCCTTCTATTCACTGTGCATTCAGAGGCACTGGCACTGCCTGCTGTCATTTCTGAGCAAGCTCTGCACTGGTGTTGAACCAATTCTGTAGCTGAATCCTGTTTAGGGGACATTCCTGGCACTTCCTTGAATTCCTTGGGCACCTTGAAGTCTTCTTCACAGCAATTGAACCTCGCTCTTTGAAGTTCTTCATTATCTGATGAATGGTTGATTCAGAGGCAATTTTAAACACTGCAATGTCCTTGCCTGTAAAGCCCTTTTGATTCACATGTTTCCTTGGTGGTTACCATAGTTAACAGAAAAAGACAATGATTTGAAGCACCAGCTCCCTTTTAAAGCATCTAATCTGCCCTTGTAATTCAATCAGCATTTCAGAGTGATATCAGCTGCCTGGTTAACACTTTCCCCTGCACTAATGAGAAGCTCACTGAAATAAATTAATCAGGTCATTTAGTGACAGGGCTAAAATTCAATGGAAATGGAGTTTTTGTGATTAAAATAATTTTCCGGGTAAGGAATGACTGCAATTTTTAATTCATCCTGATCACCGTATGTAACAATCTAGAGTTAATGCAAATTGGCAATGTAAAAATTGAAACAGCAAACCTTTTGAAACGCCAAATTTAAATCAGTCTCAAAAATGTTTGCCCTATGACTGTACCATCGATCTAAGTAACTACCGAGGGGGACAAATAAAAATGTAAAAATGTAAAAGAAAAAAAAAAATTAGGCTCACATGACTGTAATTTCAGACTAAGTGTTGTCCGTGAAAAAAACGGATAGCACACAGACCAATGGTATTCAGTGGGGCTCAGCATGTGTCAAATTTGCGTGTCAAGATAAAATCGCAGCGTGCGTTAGTTTCCTCGGTGTGTTGGATGAGACTCGCACATTCTAGTCTATGGATGCGCAAAAAAATATCATATTCCATAAATAGTGCATCAGATTTTTACAGATACATTGCAATTCTGTATCATAGGAAACTAAATTGCCTTGTAAATTATTAACTGCTGCTGTTTAAAAACGCATTGCACACAGATGACAAGTGAGACAAGTTTTCTGGATTTTGATTTTTTTTATACGTTTGTCTGAACTTAAAGGGAATCTGTCACCCCATTTTTGAACTATGAGATGAGGCCACCGTCATCAGGGGCTTATCTACAGCATTCTGTAATGCTGTAGATAAGCCCCCGATGTTACCTGAAAGAGAAGAAAAACGAGTTCGATTATACTCACCCAGGGGCGGTCCGCCGTCCGGTCGGGTCCAATGGGCGTCGCAGTCCAGCGCCTCCCATCTTCTAGCGAAGCCATCTCCTTCTCTGCGTCCCGTCGCTACTCCTGCGCAGGCGCACTGATCTGCCCTATTGAGGGCAGAGCAGAGTACTGCAGTGCGCAGTCGCCAGACCTCTCTGACGTTTCCCGGCGCCTGCGCACTGCAGTACTCTGCTCTGCCCTCACCAGGGCAGAGAATAACGCCTGCGCAGGAGCAGCGACGGGACGCAGAGAAGAAGATGGCTTCGCTAGAAGATGGGAGGCGCCGGACCGGACCGCGACGCCCATCGGACCGGACGGCGGACCGCCCCAGGGTGAGTATAATCTAACTCTTTTTTGTCATCTTTCAGGTAACATCGTTACAGAATGCTGTAGATAAGCCCCTGATGGCGGTGGCCTCATCTCATACTCCAAAACTGGGGTGACAGATTCCCTTTAACCTTAGGCCAGGTTCATACGGCCATGTTTTTAGTCCAAGTGCTGACGGTGAAAAAGCGGACAGCACAAGAACCAATGTTATTTAATGGAAGATGAGAATGGAAGTGAAGATGAATTATTTTTCTCACCTATCAAATGAAAAAAATTGCAACGTGCACTTGTTTCTTCTGTATGTTGGATTAGATTCACTCATTCAAGTCTATGAGTCACATGTATGGAATCTGTTTCTTACAGATAAGCCAGGGTCACACTTGCAAGAAACTCGCGTGAGTCTCTCGCATCAAAGCCCGGTACTGCCGCCGGCACTCGGGACCAGAGTGTGCGGCTGCATGTATTTCTATGCAGCCGCACACTCCGATCTGAGTGCCGGCGGCAGTGCCGGATATTGAGGAGAGAGACTCACTTGAGTTTCTCGCATCACACTCACAAGTGTGCCCCCGCCATACACTGCAAATCTTTAAGATAGGAAACTGTAAATGGTCTTATAAATTATTTATATCTGCCGCTGTAAAAAAAAATAAGAATTGTACACGGATGATAAGCGACAAAATAATCGTCCAAGTTTTCTATTTGAAAATGATGATTTTTTTTTAAATGTTATTACAGAAGCATATAAAAAAATCTTCTGATTTTCATCCAGAAAAAACAAATGTTTCTACCTGTACTGTCATCTGTATTTGTACTCCAGGACCAGCAGTTATTAAAATTTACAAGACCAAATACAGTTTCCTCTGTTAAAGAATTGCAATGTATTCGTAAAATTCCGACGCTTTGCGGACGATCTGTATAGTGTCGTACGGCCTCTGATTTTTGTTAGACTTTAATAGGCATGTCTCATCCGAAATATGGAGACTTGTGCATGCTAGCCATGTGGCCATGAAAAAGAGAACGTTCATCAGCAGCCCAAATGACCAACATTGGTCCAAGTACTGACAGTTTTTGAAAATATCAGTAAAGATGTATATCTTTGTACCGTGTTAGCCAGTGGATAGAAAAATATTTAGAGTTGAGAGTCCTCAGTGGTTGATACCTTTTGCTTCACGTCACTTGTCTTACCTATTGCATTTTTTCTGTGCTATTTTGTGTATAAATATGTGATTCTTCAGATTTTGTATTAGTCTTCGCCTGATGAAGAGACCTGAGTAGTCTCGAAAGCTTGCAATTTGTTACCATCTTTTCAGTTAGCCATTAAAAGGTATCAACCACTGAGGACTCTCAACTCCAAATATTTTTTTAAAATATCCGGTGATGTCGCCTTATAATTCTGCTAGATAAAGGTTTTCTACATCCACATAAGCAATCATAGTTCAATGGAGAAAGGCATCAGCCTAGAAAGAATATAACTATTGTTAGGCGACCCAGTATAGAGGATTTCTGAGAGCAGACGCTGGAAGGAGAGACAGGGCAGCAGAGAGAGAGAGAGAGAAAGAGGGAAAGAGGGAAAGATCCCCCAGGGGAAAATGCTCAAACTGGATAGGCAACAATTATTGTAATTGAAGGTAATGACGCTCAGGCGCCAGCCCAAGAGATCTGCTTTGCATCATTCAATCCACAGGAAAGAAGGCTTCAAAAGACAGCTCTCCAGTCAAGGACTGTGTAACCAGCCGAAAGGAAATGCGCTTTTATGAGAATGGATCATGTGTCTAAGTGGATGGGACTCATAAGTTGATCAGAAAACGAGATGGATAGAAGCGCTAAAGGAAGCAGCTCCGTAATATGCTCTACTTCTCTGTCTATTACCGCCGGTGAAGATTTATGGACATAACCATGCGCCGTGCATTCTGACATTTGCATTATCATACATTGGCAAATTTGGAAAGAAACATTTTATCTCAGCTGTGAACAAAAAACTATCAATACAGACTTTTTTTTTTTACTTTAAATGTTCATTCCATTGTCAGACAACTTGATCTCATTTTATAATTACAAACTTAGAAATTATGTTGATTTACCCCTGAAATATCATTCCAAGGTGACAGCCACTAGGTGTCTCCCTTCTGTCTATTTTGCTGGCCACTACCTGCTTCCCACCTCTCCGAGGATTATAGGAGGAGAGGGCTTCTATCTCTCTGCTGTCAACCTCTTTTCTATCAAACTGTATATATATGTAACAGAGAGGCGGATTTCAGGTCAAGGCAGATAACCATTGGACCATGGCCGGAGCAATCTATCCAAGATAATGAGGGAAAGGAAGTTCCAACACCTATAGTGCTGTCAGAATGCTGATGTATAGAGAGCAAAAGGTCTAGGCTACACAGAAAAGTTTAGTAGATACTGATTGATTTCAGTTCAAGGCAGATAAACATTGGTAAATGGCAGGAGCAATGCATCTGAGATCATGAGGAAAAGGAAGTTCCAAAACCATTGGACCATGGCTGGAGCAATCTATCCAAGATAATGGTGGAAAGGAAGTTCCAACACCTATAGTGCTAGTAGAATGCTGATATTTAGAAAGGAAAAAGTCAGGACTACACAGAAATGTTTTGTAGATACTGATTGATTTCATCTGTTGAGTTCTTCCTGAACCCACGAATATGGTTAAAACAGCTGAGAAAATCTCTGTGTAGCCCAAGCCTTTATTATGTTGGTTCTCCTGAACAACACTTATTAAAATAAGTAATCCCACCTCTGGAAACTGCATCGGCTATTAGGCTGTGACCCCGAATCATGAAAGTTGGGGATTTGTATGCCAAATTCATTAAGAGGTGTGCAGCTGTTAATAAATTTGGTGCATCTTTCAGCTACTGTCACAGCAAGAAATGTACTCCAGTTATTGACTAGAGTACATTTATGTGATAATTGATGCCACTTTTTGTGGTGTAAATTATGACGAATTACGTTCGGCCATGCCCCCTCCTGGCTATGATCCACCCATTTTTCAAAAAGTTGGTGTAAGTGGCAAAAGTTGCAAAATGTTTTCAAAATTACAAGTTTCATGAACATTTTCCAAAATTTAGAACAGTTTAAGCCAGAAATCTGTCAAAAAAAAGTTTGATGAATAACAAAAACAAAAAATAATGCATTTGTCAACAACAACAAACAAGTCATCTCCTTTATGAGAAACTCAAACGAGTCCCTCACATCAATACCCGTCACTGCCGCCGGCACTCGGGACCGGAGCATGCGGCTGCATAGAAATACATGCAGCAACACACTCCTGTCCTAGTGCTGGCGGCAGTGCCGGGTATTGACATGCGAGACTTGTGCGAGTTTCTCGCATGTCTGACCCCGGCCTTAATAGAACAATCGCAGTTAATTGAACGATTGTGACTACCGTATGTGACTGCAGACTAGTGAATCCTCTCAGCGTGCAGTGTTCTCGCTGTCAGGACTCTTCGGCACTGGAAGCTGGCAGACGTGCAAATATAATTATGCGATATGCATACTTCCGGCCACATTCCAACTAGACATGTGGGGCCTCGTTCAATACAAGTGAATTTAGAGAGGCCAGACATGACTAGTCGGAATGTGGCCCACTTCTGGCATCTAAGATTCCTGACAGCGCGCACTATACATTGTGAGGATTTAAAAGTCTGCTGTCACATAGAATGATTGCAGACTTGTACCCAAAGTGTGGACAACACCTTTCAAGGAAGACTGTCAACCCCAAAATGCAATTTAAACTACTTATACAGTACTGTAGGAGACTTACCCTCTATAAATCTCACACGTTCAGTATAGATTTGCCTTCCTTAGTTTTTCAGAAAACCTCTTATTTTTTGATGACCCCTTGGTTTGGCCAAGTTCTCAGTGTACCATTCTGCTCGCTCAGTGAGCAATGCCGCGCACTTCCCACTAGCTTAATCGATAGTGCTCACTTGTCCAGATCAAGCGCTGTCTAAATTGAATCCACCAGAGTGTCCACATAAGGCTTTTTTTTTTATTGCAATAAAAAATGTACTTTCATGAATTTTTTTAACCGAGTGGTCAAAAAAAGTTTTATATAAAAGCAGCAGAACGGAAGGATTAGATGCACTTGGCTCACTGTGTATAATACAGCCGTATCCACTTCTCAGATGAGAGCAGGACTAGCTGTATACAGGTTTGCTGCAACAAGAATCTTCCCATTTACTGACAGCAAACAAAGTTCTTTAAAAAGGTAATTATAAGGCTAAGGTCGCACAAGCGGATATTCTCTGATCCAAGAGAATCGGGTCAACTATGCTGATCACAGTCTGATTAGAGTATGATCAGTGTCGGCATAATGTGATCAGAGTGCATTCAGAGTGTGATCATAGTGTGATCAGGGTGCGATCAGAGTGTGATCAGGGTGCAATCAGAGTGTCAGCATAGTGCGATCAGAGTTTGATCCAAGTGCGATCAGAGTGTGATCCAAGTGTAGTCAGAGTGTTGGCATAGTGCGATCAGAGTGCGATCTGAGTGTGATCAGGGTGCGATCAGAGTGTCGGCATAGTG
>VIAB01034026.1:0-24514 GCA_009801035.1 Oophaga pumilio
ACCCGATATTTGCAGTATCGTATCGCTCAACACTACTCACATTATAGAATTTAATAAGCTTTGTAAAATTGGCAAATGTTTTTAAACAGCATGTCCAAATAATAAATAAAATAAAAAAAGAAAAACATTTTTCATATTGTAACCCTACAAGTTGCCACTTTATTTCATGACCGAACATTACAAAGGCAGAGACATTTGCATCGATTGCTAAAAGTCTGGATCTACCTTGTGTGTTATTGAATGAGGCTTGCTGATTTGTAAATTGAGTTGAGTTATTTCCTCTAGGGTGGCTAAGGCCACACTTACTGATTTCAGAGGATTTATACCTAAAATTCCAGTCTGTTATGTAGAGTAACTGAATGGTTATTTCCCAGCCACATGAATAGGTTTCTCTTGAGAACCAAAAGGCCAAAATTTGGAATCTACGAATAAGGAACAAAGTTATCAATCTTTAATGTGTTTTTAGAAGTTCTCATGAACACGGAATGCAATATTTCATCCAACTTAAATGTTTTCATCACATTTTTCCAGTGTCCTGAGATCTTAGCGGGTTTATAGTACTACGGGAACAAAGGCTATATTGTTGCATAACGTTGTACTTTGATATTCTGTAGGCTGAGTAAACTGGGTGACAACATTCTTGACAGCTTGTCACCCAGTTTATTCACCAAGCTCTCACAGGAACAGCCATGATTAAAAAATATGAGAAGAGAATTGTTAACAGCTTGCTGTAAGAAAACAGACACAAATCTTATGTTAGCCATGTATGGCAAAGATGGGAATAACTCTTTATAGTGTTTCTGGCATGCTTATAGGGTGCCTAACTCAGGGCAGTATGTTATGTTACAAATCACTTGTCATATAGAAAATAAACTTTGCAGTATGTTAAGGTAAATAACTGATTTAAAGGTTTTTTTTATCCCCACAAAGAAGCTAAATATAGAATAATATTAGAAAAGTACTAATATTTACCCTACCAATCCCTTCCTGCTCCCAAAGTCTGCTGGTTCACTAATAGTTTCAAGAGGCTTTTGCAATTATATGGCATGTATCTGCTGCACCCAAACACTGATTGTAGTGGTTGTGTGTCTAAGGTTACCACTGGGGCCAGTAACTGCCTTAATTGGTCACCTGCTGACACATTATCATTTTGCTGAAAGCAGGTAAACAAAGGCCACCATGAGACAAAAAAAGCATTGACCCAATAGTAACAGGAGATTTCTAAGGTGATTATTTCTTTTTTCATTAATGTTTCTATTCTATAAAATATATATACATAAATAATATTACTTGTTTATTTTTATAACATACTGTATTTTTTGGACCATAAGACGCACTTTTTCCCCAAAAAATTTTGGGGAAAGATGGGGATGCGTCTTATAGTCATAATGTACGTACAGTTTGCGTGGTGCAGCAGGAGTCAGTCGATTCTTCCAGTTATTTTGCTCCCATTCGAGCCTGGTGCGGCCGCTTCAGTGGTGCTCGGTGCTGTGCAGGGCTCTGGAGACATGGTGCAGCAGTTTCGGCAGTCCTCGGTGCAGCGGGGGGCTCCGGCGACATTATCTGAATGCCCGAAACCCCCGCAGTTCTAGTGCCTAGATGCTGTGGCCTCTGGGAAAATGGCCATTGGAGGCGTCATATGTGCAAAGTGAGATCTTGGCTCTCATTTCCGAGATCTCAATCTGCGCCTGGAGAATCAATCTGGCCTCCGGGAAAATGGCCGCCGTAGGCGTCGTATGCACAGATCGAGATCTTGCTTTCACATAATGTCGCCGGAGCACCTCGCAGCACCGTGCACCCCTGAAACTGCCGCATCATGTTCACAGAGCCCCCCGCAGCATTGTGCACCGCCAAAACTGCCACACCATATCTACAGAGCCCACTGCAGCACCGCCCAAACTGCCGAATCATGTTGCCAGAGCCCCCCACTATCGAAACTGCCGCACCAGGCTAGGATGGGAGCGAGATCATCGCCCTGCAGCATTGGACCACTAGAAGAATCGCCTGACTCCTGCTGCCACCTGCGCTGCTGATCCCTCCCCCGGGTAGGATGAATTCAGGACTGTAAGATGGACCCCCATTTAATGCATTATTTTTTTCCCCCATTTTCTTTCTGAAAATTTGGGGTGCATCTTACGGTCCGGTGCATCTTATAGTCTGAAAAATGTGGTATTTTATATTATCTTATAGTGGGTATCTCACTTTCAATAAATAGATAATAGCATTCCTTAAGACTGCATCTATTAGTCAACATTTAAAATTGGAGTGCCAACTGGGTAATAACTGTAGGGGGGCAAAATGATTGTTTCCTGAAAAAGCATAAAAACTAATGTTTTATAATTTTAAAGTGTAAAAATATACAATTTTATGGTATGTTTGTAGAGCCATGACTGTACTGTCATACATGTTATGACAGATCATGACAAATCCGTTATATGGTAGATCATGCATACCCAGACACGATGATGCTACTGTAATCAGAGCCCAATTCTATGTCCATATCTTCTGTGGTTTACATCCTCTAACTTATAATGGGTTCCGTCAAGGTTTCATTGAGGTGTTTTACATTAAAAGAATTAAAAACCATGACTGAAGTCCTGATCTGCACATTTCACCTTAATTTTTATCCCATAAATTCACATTAAAATAATAATTAGAATATTGGAAATTCATTTTTAAATCTTTGTATCCAAATTACTTAAAAAAAAAACAATTTGTAGAGGAGTCATTTGTATATTGCCCGTTAAGTCAAGGGAAAATACATTTTCCTTTCTAGTTGATATGCACCAGTACTTTGTTTAAACCTGTCAAGTTGCAAAGACAGATGAGGGAGTCTATTGCTAAGAGGTCATATTTCTGTGTTATTAAATGAGAGACTTTTTAAATTGCAGACTGATTTGCACCATTTCCTCAGGGGTTGCTGCGACTACTATAATGAGAATTTGGAGCAATCAGAGCATTCTCCACGATGTTTAGTATGTGAAATGCTGTAAACAACCTTGTGATTATTCTTCGGTAGTACTTGGTAGAATCCTTGTGGACACCAAAAGGACAGGAGATGGAATCTGCCTGTATGAAACTTCCTCTTAAATCACTATTCTTATTTATTGTTAAAAAACAGTTCCCGAGAAAACACTCAGCTGGGAATATACAGTACTATGTATTCAAAGATGCTTTCTATTCCACATGTGGTGTTCACCATGCTTACTGTATCTGGAAGGTTACACCTAAATTGAACACCAAAGGCAACCTCAAATAAATGTCATTATGTCTCACATAGAGTCTGTTCTAAGTTATAGTAGTATCATGTTCTTTTTCATTTTGCATGTGGATGCCTGCTTATGATCGAGAGAACAGGTAGCACTCTGAGAAGAGAACTACTAGAAGTGCTGGTAATAAGACTGCCAAAGATGAGAGCTGAAAGCTGTTAATTAGTCACACTCAGGTCTGCTGAGCCCCAGCATGCTTTTATACTGGAGTGAGGAGAGCAGACTGTCAATACTATTGTGGGGCATGGCTGTCTTTCTGCATAGTGTTGCTATCTTCTTATGAATGGTCAGTATCAGAAGGAGGAAGAAGTACACACCCTCAGTGAAATCTCTCACTTAATGTCTAGACTTGAGAGTCCTCAGTGGTTGATACCTTTTAATGGCTAACTGAAAAGATGGTAACAAATTGCAAGCTTTCGAGACTACTCAGGTCTCTTCATCAGGCAAAGACTAATACAACATCTGAAGAAGAATTGATTCTTCAGATGTTGTATTAGTCTTTGCCTGATGAAGAGACCTGAGTAGTCTCGAAAGCTTGCAATTTGTTACCATCTTTTCAGTTAGCCATTAAAAGGTATCAACCACTGAGGACTCTCAAGTCTAAATATTTTTCTATCTACTGGCTAACACGGTACGAAGATACACATCTTTCCTATATCACTTAATGTCAGCAGCTAATGCCAAACTTAACTATTTAAGTGCCAAATACTTAGATTCCAAATATAGCCACAAAAGAGAGACAAGATAAAATAAAACAAACACAAACATTTTTCATTTCTCTGCATTGCCGATTTCTCAGCATTGCACAATTCCTAGCAGCTTGGAAATTTTCCACAAAAAATCAATTTTTATTCATATGATAATACAATAAAGAAGAGACAATAATATAAAAAACAGTGTGGGAACAACAGCTTCCAAAGAGGGAGGTGCACAAAAGCAAGATGAGTTGCCTCAAATGCCTGGATACAGACAGCTATAGAAACCATACAGTTGTGCTCAAAAGTTTACATACCCCAGCAGACTTTTTGCTTTCTTGGCCTTTTTTTCAGAGAATATGAATGATAACAACAAAACTTTTTTTCCACTCATGGTTAGTGGTTGGATGAAGCCATTTATTGTCAATCTACTGTGTTTTCTCTTTTTAAATCATAATGATAACCCAAAACATCCAAATGACCCTGATCAAAAGTTCACATACCCATTTCTTAATACCATGTATTGCCCCCTCTAACATCAATGACAGCTTGTAGTATTTTGTGGTAGTTGTGGATGAGGTTCTTTATTTTCTCAGATGGCAAAGCTTCCTGTAAATTCCTGGGCTGTCTAGCATGAACTGCAAACTTGAGATCTCCCCAGATGGCTCAATGATAACTGATCATCTTCACTTTGGAGGTCATTGTTCTCACCCTGTTTTTCATTTTATTGTGTAGTCTATTTTGTATTGTCATATGGAAAAAGCGTACGATTAATTTTAGCTGGAATCTTTTCTGATTTCTTGCTGCAAATTTCCCAGTTGCTTTGAATTATGTATATTTAAACATTCAATGTGTTCAAACCAAGGGGTACGCCAGTCCACAGGCTCATCTCCCTCCCTACGCGATGTGATCACAGAGTGCCAGCAGGGTGCCATGTAAGACAGGGATTTGATGAAAACTGTGTCTAGTATATATAGGCAACTGTGTTTTTTTACAAAATACTGCAATACTTCAGTGTTGCAGTACATGGTATAAGCGATGTTACAATTGCAGGGTCAAGTCCCCTATGGGTAGTGAAAAATAAAGTAAAAATAAAAAAAAAGTTTTAAAAAATATAGACAAAAACCAAAATATAAAAATGCAAGTTTTTGGAATGAATTTAGATGCACTTAGAATTTATTTTCCTGTTTTTCAGTACATTGAATGTTAACATTTATGGGGTCTTTTAAAAACTAAAGCTAATTCTGCATAATAATAAGCCTTTGTAAAGCTTTGTGGATGGAAAAATAAAAAGATGCCTGTGTGTTTAAAGGGGCTGATAATTGGAAAGAGATTTCCTATGAATGGTCGCCTCCCAATTATGGGCCTCTCTAAATGGGCTCTGATACTCCATCATCTGAGGTTTTTATGGTGGTTATGCTATTAAACTATTAAAAGTGTTGCTCAACCTTAGTGTGCCAATTTGTAGTCTCTCTATGTGACAGCAAATACTCAAGTCATGCTCAATGCTCACTGTAAGGATTCTCTGGTGCTTGGTGTTGTCACAAGATGTGTCCTGCCTTGCGCAACACACTTCTACAGAGAGAGGCTGCACAAGCCTAATCAGCACGTGACCATATATATGTAAATCACATGGTTGTTTTCTCATGTCCACTGACACTGGAGATTCATGACAGCATGCAGGTCAAATAACCACTTTGTTGTTTTGTGATTCTTGGGGCCATCTGTTGTTAATATCAGCATAGTCATATCTACACTCACTTACTAATATATAGTATAAGTGTGAAGAATATTGGAGATATAATTCCATGTCAATCATCTGTATACTATTTGGCATGGAACTATAAAAATCCTTTAGCACATGCTGTGGTAGCGTGACAACTGGCCAGCTTCAAACAAAGGTATGCAACCGCTGGTATGCAACCTTCTATGGAAATATTACCTGTGGATCCAAGCCATGCATACTGAGTCCTTTGTTCAGTCAGCTAGGATTTCATAAAGGAGTTATGGAAATAGTATATGTCCTAGCTGTACATCATATATATTTCCGAGATCCCCAGAACAGGGCAAGCGCCTGCCAGGGTCTTCAGTCATTCTAACATGCACACACATAGAACAGCCAGTAGCAGCTAGGCAGCAAAATTGTTTTTTGTCTCTATGAGCAGCAGGGGCCCGGTTGGATATGATGGCACCAGAACTGCTGCCTTAGGACCGCTTGGAAAGGAGTTACATAGCTTTTGGGAGATTTATCTCCAAACCTCCAGGGAGGGGATAAAGGTACAGCCCAGAGAGCAAGAGAGGAGTGACCTAGAGGGTTAAATGATTGTGTACAGCATTTCCTATTGCTTTTTCTCTGGGAGGTCACGACACATCAAGTGAGGACAAGTCGCACACAGAGGGGACCACAAGCCTCCCATGTGGCAGCCCCTAGCCTGCAATCCAGGCCTTTCATCTAACTGGTAATTAACTATATTTTCTGCTTATACCTTTTGTCCTTCCATATGCATATTTGCATATCTGACCATTATATCTGTATAACCATTGTCTACATATAGTGTATTGTCTAGTGTGCCCTTAAGACGATTACATACATAATTTAACTTTCGGTTGCTCTTTTATCTTGATTCACGAATCCACACGTCCGTTTCTCAGCCTAATCTCACATGTTACTGGGGGCTGGTTCCTGGCTTTATATAATCCTGTTAATGGACCAGGAGTATATTAAACGAGGAACTGGTGGCAGTCTTACCAGGATGATAAGGTTCTGTTTAACTGTTGCTAGTGAAAGGGGCCTCTCAGCCTGTCAGGGTTGTGGGTGCATGTGAGGCCACGTCAGTGACTGTCTGGGCCAACTTCTTTCACTCCCCATACCTCCCTGGACCCGAGTGGACGGGGGGGGGGGTCTGTGCAAAACTGTGCCAAGCTGACCTTACATTTCCCTAAGGGGTGCAGAATGTCACTTTGGTGCAAGTGGTGGAGACCTTACTATGTAATCCAACTGACGTAATATTGACATCAGGCAGGGTGGCAAGGTATGGATCCTTCACGTTTTGTCACAATATGTATAACATTACTCAGATTGCATTTGCTAATACAACCATTCTCATTAATGGTACAGCATTCCTGAAAAAGAAATGTTATGGGCAACATCGTAGGACAGCAGTTTGCACTGTTGCTTTTCAGCACTGGGGCCCTCATTTCAAATACCACCTTGGACAACAGCTGCAAGGAATTTATATGTTCTTCCCATGTTTGCATAGGTTTATTCTGGCTATTCTGGTTCTCTCTCAAACTCTCAAAGATATACTGATGAGGATTGTACATTGTGAGCCACAGTGGATACCGCAACAATAATGTCTGTAATTAATGGCACTACATAAGTAAATAAATTAAATAAAAAATGGAGAAGCATGTGACAAGATCTGTCCATCACAATCCAATAAAAAACAGCTTTTCCATGGGCCGTGTTGATAATTGGAGTATGCTCGAGAACTGGTCAGATCATGTCCTCAATAAACTACCATTTTAAGAATGGACAAGCTGTACAGTGAAGACTGGAAGAAAGGCTGCACTATCAACTGCAGGAAGAGAACCTCTAATAGTTATACATTAGTAAGTGCCACAAAATCATAAACTCAAAACATCTGAAAAAATTTTGAATGCGGCAATCCCTTTGAGTTATCCTTCTAATGTACCATATGTCTTTATATTGATCTATCTATTGATTCTTTTCATTTACAGTAGTTATATCTATCTAAAAGAAAAGTAGTGGAACAATGCCACAATTACTCACTATGGGTTAAAGTATTTCCACATAACCCGTTACACCATGTAGTGTGTTAGAAAGAGGACAGGCTCTGAGAAAACCATGACTCTGACCCAGTATCCCGATCTACGGATGTACCTAGGAATAGGCAAACCCAGTATCTGCTTATATATATTACTATATACTGTATGTAACTTTTGGCTTCTAGGTTTCTCCCATTAAATGTATGTGAAGTGTTTTTTACAATATAGGATTTTGCCATAAGCTTATATTACATTTGACGCCATAACATGCAGTGCGCATGCGCCACTAGAGTGTGATGTCAGAGAGTTCTCCCATTGTCTAGGGATTGTCTAAAAATGTGTGTGATCCGGAGACATGCGCAATAGAATAGACAGGACCCTGAGTTTGGAGCTAAAATGGTTTACATAACTGATAAGAGGAAATATGCATATTAGGTGAGATGCCTCTCTAATTCAGATTATCACATGTGATTGATTGTATGTACTTAAAGCACAATACACTTCATATTAATAACTGCACTGTATTTTGATTGATGTTTTTTATAATATTAATATTTGCATTGTATGCTTACTGTGATATCTGCTGTATAATGATATTTCACTTGTAAAAAAAAGTCTGTATATGTGTAAATAGGTTTAAGAGGATCTAATTATATGACTAATGTGAGTGGCTATCAAGACCTCCATATTATTCTTGGATTTTTATTGGAAAAGGTTCTGTGAATTGAAAAGTTTCCATCTGGGCTAAAAAAAAGTTCACATTTCCTTGCATCTGTTTTGAAGCGCTACCTCTCTCATATTCTATCTATCTATCTATCTATCTATCTATCTATCTATCTATCTATCTATCTATCTATTTATCTATCTATTTTTGCATCCCTCCATGCATATTCATAAATACACTGTACAATGGCAGACTTCTGATTCTTCCCTCTATGAATATTTCTTTACATGCTAAGTATTAACGAAGAACAATCTAATTATAACCTCCTGATTATTTCACAAAGGCTACACTTCCAAAGAAGACCGGAGCAAAGTTTAAGGGGAAAATGGATTTTCATTTTAAATAAAATAGTGATTTTTTTTTTTTACTAGAGAAATGATTTGATCATGTAGTATAATTAGCGGTCTAAAAGTTTCAAATGAAACCTTTGCTTCTCTACTTACTTTGAAAATCATGAATTATGTAATCATTTCCATGTAATTGCCAAGGAATTGTCATTATTAAATTGTCCTACTTCAAATCACTGGCATATTTCCTTCTATATTGTGAGCAAAAACTGTTCGTAGTGATTTAAAGAAATCATGTTCCATTTTTGGCAATGCATGAGTTATTTATTGATTATTGTAGGCTATATTAGATTAAAACTAGAAATTATGGAAATAAAGATGATCAGTCTACATTATCAATGGAAAAATTCTATTTCTCAGAAGAACTAAAAGTTCCAGCATTTTAATAGTTACATAGTTACATAGGTTGAAAAAAGGCCTAGGTCCATCAAGTTCAACCTTTCACCACCAATTGTTCATTTTGTCACTAAATGAACTATGTTATGTGTATTGAGGAAATCATCCAGCCCTTATTTAAAAGCTGTTATAGTGTCGGCCATTACTACCTCTTGTGGTCGGCTTTCCAAATTCTGACTGCTCTAACTGTAAAGAACCCTTTCCTATTTAGCTGCCGGAATCGCCTTTCTTTCACCCTAATGAGTGCCCCCTGGTACTTAGAGTGGTCTTTGGAAGGAATAATTAATGTGCCAGTCCTAGGTACTGACCACACCTATATTTATACATATAAATTAAATCCTCTCTAAGGCATCTTTTTCTAAGCTAAACAAGCCCAAAATTTTCAACCTCTCATCATATGAAAAGCCTTCCATCCCTTGTAATAATGTACTTGCCTGCCTTAATATTGACTTCAACTTCTGAATCTCCTTTTTTAAATGTGGAGCCCAAAAGTGGATCCCATATTCTAGATGTGGCCTCACAAGCGATTTAAAAAGGGGCAACAATGCGTTGGGATCGTGTGATATTTATCTCTCTTTTTATACATCTTAAAATTTTGCTTGCTTTTGCCGCTGCTGCTTGACATTGAGTACTATTGCTCAGCTTACTTGTAACTAGAATACCAAAGTCCTTCTCCTGTTCTGTAGTCCCAAGTATGGTATAATTTTACGTACATTCCAAGTATTTACAAACAAAGGCATAGATTAACAATTTTACTACCTGGTGATTAGTTTTTTCATATTTGTGTTTTTGTTTTCTCCTCTTCTTCTGCCATTAACCATAACTTTTTTCTCTTCCATTGGAAAATCCATATAGTGCTTGTCTCTGAGATGAGATGTAATTTTGACATCATCATATTACCATGTAATTTACTGAAAAGATGTGAAAAAAATCCATTTGGGATAAAATGACATAGAATATTGCTTGTTAGCTTGTTCAAGACCGAACACTTTTACTTTTGCGGCAAATTTTACAGGCGATGAAATGGTGAAAAAAATGCAATTCTGCCATCTTTTTTTAAGTTTTGTTTTTATACTGTTCATTGTTCAGTAAAAATGACCTGGTAGACTAATTCTTTAATTCAGTTTGTTTACAGCTAGAGATGAACTGATTCATTTTTAGTCGACCATCTGAAATTGGTGTTATTTTCCAAATTATATAATTTTGATATTCGATTCACTGTTGACAAAAATAAAAATCTTGCCCAGCACCTTTTCCCACACTGCTGAAGCATCAGAGGTTTCACTTTGCATTGACACTAGGCTTCCCCAAAATGCCAGTGGTGGTCAGTACCTGGGCCATCATAGATCAGTGGTTCCCAGTAGAGAACAGTTTGTGTGTCAGAGTCATTTTTCGTCTTCACTGGGTAAGTCCCTCTTTTCTGTACTGTGTGAGCTCTTATGGTCTGCAGGGTCCTTTCTCTCATGTAGAGTATTATGGTCAGCTGGGTCCTCTCAATCTCACCTGTAAAATGCAAGCTCTAATAGTCATTGAGGTTCTTTCTCTCTCTTCTCTCCCCCTCATGTATTTTATGAGCACCTCCAAGCTTGGTAGTATTGAAATTCAGATATATTTATTTTGCCCAAATCAATATTTTTTTCAAAAAATTGGGCAAAATTGGCAAATTTAAATTTCAAAAGATCATACTCAGCAATAACAAACTTATACTTTCTGATTTTAGTGGTTAAAAAATCAGAAGTTTGTAGCCACCTGTGAGCTTATTGAACCAGTCTGCTGGTAGTTTATTCATCTCTTCATCTACAATTCTCTTAAGTTATTGAAGCGATGCAGAAATCTTTTCCCAATAGCAGATTTCAGCTCCTCCAAAGATATTTGAGTGGAATGAGATGAGAACTTATTGCTGGCCAGTTTTTTGTTTGCTTGCTTTTTAATTTTTCTTTTTAATCATTCTTGTGTATTTTTAATGTGTGCTTTTGGACAACGTACTGTAGGACATGAAAAATCTTACAGAAAATGTAAATAAAAAGTGGTGCATATTCAGTGCCCATAAGTGTACTGTTCCTTTACAGATAGTCACATTTTCAACGTAAGGAACCAGGTGTTTACCTCCAAAGAGAAATGTGCTTTTAATAACCAATATTGCACCTTTTGAGGAAGTGCAGCTTGCATAGCATTTTCTAGCAGCTTTGTTATGACCTATCCAATACATTAAAGAGGTGCTGTTCTGCAGTGCCAGGGAGTGGTCACTCACTAAATATTGAATAAGATGTTCAGTGCAGCTCTGGAGCTTAGAACAACTGATCTGTGGATGGGTTAATTACTGGAATTTCAATTTACTTGTCAGACAACAACATTAAGGCCACCTATCAAAGCTGTCCTGCAATACCTTGGAGTGGCATCTACCAATCGTGCAGAGTTGTGCAATGCAGCTTCAAACAATGTATTTACTTTGTCACTAGAGCATGTAATAGCTGATCACAGCAGTGTGTTCATAGATGATCGTCATTGCTGCTATACATAGCAGGACAGAAGAGTATTGACGGAAAAATAAAAATAGTTATGGCTCTGGGAAGTAGGGGGGCGAAAAATAGAAACGCAAAAATGAAAAAGGGCTTCGTCATGAAGGGGTTAAGGATACTTTGACCAGAAATTTCCTGAGACAGTCCTGCATTTAGTATAGCTATATTGGTGTTAGGGTTCGAGTTCTCACTTCTGCACAGGGGGAATCTCGACCTATTCCCGCAGCGGTCCCCCATCCATCTCCGGCTGCAGTGGAGCCTGCTCAGCAGAGACGTCGGTCCCAGCGTCTCACCCAGTTTGATTCTCTGCTGAGACTTGCTGCTGCCTCTGCTGGATCCTCTGTTGTAACCAGCATTGGAGCAGGCAGCTTTGGGACTAAGTCCTCTGTTTCTCCATCTGAGCATGCCCAGGGCAAGATCTCCCATTGGAGATCAGAGGTCACATGCTCAGATACAGCTGAGTCTCCTATTGGTCTTCCAGGAAGGACCTGAAGCTGTTTGTATTCTGAAGCAGTTTTCTATTGGTCTGTACTGGAAGGTCTTGTACTCGTGGTTACTATAAAAGGGTTGCATAACCGCACGGCCGTGCGCTAGTATCATATCTGTTACGTGCTTGCGCCAGTGTGGTCTTATGCATGTGGATAGGGACTCGGCTGAAATAAGCCCCTAGAATACCGGCACCTCCGGTGAGGAGTTTGTGTGTTTGGATTCAGGGCTCTGACTGAAATAAGCCCCTTGTATACCGGCACCTCCGGTGAGGAGTTTGCTGTGTGTATGGCATGACCACAGACTGCAATCGCTTAGCAGTCATCTGTGTCGCCTGTGAGTCTGACAGGACACAGTCTTTTTCACAGCGGCTCTGTGAAGTAACAGAGTTCACTTGTACCGCCATATAGTGCCACAGCATTTTAGTTAGCGACTCTGTGGTCTAACAGAGTTCGCTTATACCGCTATATATTGCTACGGCATTTACATCTGCGACTCTGCGGTATAACAGAGCTCACTCATACTGCATATTTGCGCCATTTTACTAGCAGCAGGCTCTACCTGCACGGTTGCGTTACTCCAGCCCTAACATAATACTAGCGCCAGGGCCTGGCTAATAAAATGGCAGATGACCAGCGTCTACAGCAGTACATCTAGCAGCCCGAGGGTAAGTTGGTGTCTCTTGAGCGCACAACCTCAGCTGTGGATGTTACCGCATTTGCTGTTCAGGCTGCTAGCGTAGCCACAGCCAGTTTGTCCTCCGCTACCTCTGCTCCGACTTTATCCCACCTCCCGCTTCCAGACAAGTTTGCCCGTGACCGTAAACATTGTCGGGGATTCGTGAACCAGTGCTCTATACAGCTTGAGCTGCTGGCAGCACGTTTTCCCACGGAACGGGAACAAGTGGCCTTCATTATGTCTCTTCTGTCGGGCAGAGCTTTGGAATGGGCAACGCCGCTGTGGGAGTGCGACGATCGTGTGGTGCGGAGTGCTCCTTGCTTTTTGGAGTCTCTGAAAAAGGTCTTTGTAGGACCTCAAGTCACACACAATACGTCACTCCAACTGATAGCAATGTCACAGGGCTTGTCCATGGTCAGCCAGTTTTCAGTCCAATTTCGGACTTTGGCCTCTGAGTTAGATTGGTCGGAAAAAGTTCTCATTCCGGTGTACTGGAGAGGATTGGCAGACCAAGTAAAGGACGCTTTGGCTACCAGGGAGATTCCTGCCACACTGGAGAAGCCCATCTCTATATCTACCCGCATCGACCTCCGTTTTCACGAGCGGAGGTTGGAGCGGATCCAGTGTAGGCAGAGGTTTCGGCTGGCTCCTACCTTTGCCAAACCTCTTAAATTCCCCATTCGAGCATCTGATTCCCAAGAGACCATGGAGGCTTCTCAAGCGGGAACTAAGTCTTGGACCATTCGAGTATCTGTGGTCTGTAGAGTGTGTCAGCAGCCAGGACATTATGCTAACCAATGTCCCCAGCGGATGAGAAAACTATCGTGTTCAGTGACCATGGGAGCAGGGTCATTAGACGTGACGGCTTTTGCTCAGAAAGTGCTCCTTAAAGGGTTAATCTCTCCAGGTTCATCCACTCTTCCCGCTAAGATCTGTGTGGACTCTGAGGCAGAGGAGAATTTTATGTCCTCCTCCTTTGCCTCTCGCCATTCTATACCTCTGGTGACGCTCGCCTTGCCAGTGTCAGTGCGAGTGTTGTATGGAGCAATCCTGTCCTCACAGGTCACCCACCAGACTGGCCCTCTTCCTCTGTCTATGTCTTCTTCCCATCAGGAGAATATATCCTTTTTTGTTCTTCCTGAGGAAATAGATGAGGTTCTGTTGGGATTACCCTGGCTCCGCCACCACTCTCCCCATATTGAGTGGTCCTCTGGGAGAATACTGGGTTGGGGTGATTGTTGTAGGGGCAGATGTTTCCAGGAGGACGTTCAGGTCACCACCACGGAGAAACCCATAGACCTTGCCTCTCTTCCGAAGGTTTATTGGTCATATGCGGACGTATTCTCCAAAAAGGCAGCGGAGACACTTCCGCTTCATCACCCCTATGACTGTCCTATAGACCTCTTGCCTGGTACGGAGCCCCCTCAGGGAATGGTGTATCCTCTCTCTCCTCCTGAGACGGAGGCCATGTCACTATATATTCAGGAGAACCTGGCAAGAGGGTTTATTAGGAAGTCAGTGTCACCAGCAGGGGCAGGATTTTTCTTCGCGCAGAAGAAGAATGGAGAATTATGACCGTGTGTTGATTATAGGAGTCTTATGGCAATTACCGTTAAAAACAAATACCCATTGCCCCTAATCTCTGAGCTCTTTGATAGGCTTCAGGGAGCAAGGTTATTTACTAAGCAGGATCTACGTGGTGCCTATAACCTGATCCGCATCCGTGAGGGGGATGAATAGAAGACGGTGTTTTATAACAGAGATGGGAATTATGAATATCTGGTGATGCCCTTTGGGCTCTGTAATGCTCCTGCCGTCTTTCAAGATTTTGTAAATGACATCTTCCGGGATATGCTTGCCACCTCAGTGGCAGTCTATCTGGACGACATTGTCATCTTTTCTCCAGATATGGTCTCCCACCGGAGAGATGAATGCAAGGTCTTTGACCTCTTACGGGCAAATTCCCTATATGCGAAGTTGGAGAAGTGCGTGTTTGAGCAGGAGTCTCTACCTTTCCTAGGCTATATCATCTCCGCCCAGGGATTAGCTATGGATCCTGCCAAACTACAGGCTGTAATGGATTGACAAGAACCCCACTCTCTTAAAGCGGTGCAGCGCTTTATGGGGTTCATTAATTACTATCACCAATTCATTCCACACTTCTCTACTTTGGTAGCTCCCTTGGTAGCCCTCACCAAGAAGGGAGCCAATACAAAATTGTGGTCAGAGGAGGTCTCCAAGGCCTTTACTTCAATCAAATCCCTGTTATGTTTTGGTAGCTGAGGAGGCAGAAGCAAAAAAACGTACAGGCAGCCTGACCCCAGAGAGGTTGGAAACTAATAGGTTGCAGACCCCTAAACTAACCGAACAACTAGAAGCAGCCGTGGAGCGTACCTAAGGTGGTCCTAGACGCCTCGGCACAGTCGGAGAGATAGCTATCCCTGAAAATGGAAAAAGGAAAGCTGACTGCCCCGGAGTAGACCCCAAAAGAGTAGGAAGTCCCCAAACACATAATGGCGATTAGACAAGATGAAAACACGAACACAGACAGAAAATAGATTAAGCAAACTCTAGGGCCCAAAACTGTCTAGATAGGATAGTACAGGAGAGAATAGTCTGCAACCCAGAAAAACCCTAGGAAAAACTCGAACACATCTGAATCAAAAAACACTGAGACCACAGGGTCTCGACCACCTATATCAGATCTCTGACGTGGACACGTAACTACACCCCAGGAAGGTCCTGAAGCTGTTTGTGTTCTGAAGCAGTTTCCTATTGTTCTGTTCTGGAAGGTCTTGTACTCGTGGCTACTATAAGAGGGTTGCATAACCGCACGGCCGTGCGCTAGTATCATATCTGTTACGTGCTTGCGCCAGTGTGGTCTTATGCATGTGGTTAGGGACTCGACTGAAATAAGCCCCTAGAATACCGACACCTCCGGTGAGGAGTTTGTGTGTTTGGATTCAGGGCTCTGGCTGAAATAAGCCCCTTGTATACCGGCACCTCCGGTGAGTTGTTTGCTGTGTGTATGGCATGACCACAGACTGCAATCGCTTAGCAGTCATCTGTGTCACCTGTGAGTCTGACAGGACACAGTCTTTTTCACAGCGGCTCTGTGATGTAACAGAGTTCGCTTATACCGCCATATAGCGCCACAGCATTTTAGTTAGCGACTCTGTGGTCTAACAGAGATCGCTTATACCGCCATATAGTGTTACAGCATTTACATCTACGACTCTGCGGGATAACAGAGCTCGCTCATACTGCCTATTTGTGCCATTTTACTAGCAGCAGGCTCTGCCTGCACGGTGGACCCCGGGCTGCGAACGCACCTCTCCTTGATATCTTTTAGGTGCGTTCCTCCAGCCCTAACAATTGGTTTTATATAACGCAAGGTTATTGTCTTTTTTTAATTTTTGCTCCTCACACATAAGATCTGGCTGTCCAGATTAATATGTAGAAAATCTTAAAGTGTTTTTTTAAAAACAATGTTGGGGATTTACCAAATTTACAAACCAGGATTGTTATTAACCAAGCCTTTGTTTTATAATTTTCCAAATCTATTTGATAATAAATCATTTCTGCTAACCTTAGAATAAAGTCCGCCTGTAGTAAATCACACCAAGATAGAAATGTTTCTTAAGACAAAAGATTTCAATATAAAATATTTGACTGCAATATGTTGGCTCACAGTACATTACCAAAGTAATCCTTCCTATCTCTCTGTATTTGAAGGAATGGATTACCCTAAGGTCAAAAAATAATGCAGTAAGACAGGAATGACATTGTTTGATAATAGTAAAACCCAAATGTGCTCTCATGCATTGCAAATGATAAAGAAGAAAAAAAGACATTATATTGTTAGTTCTCATCTTATTAAGGAGGAATTATGGAATATTTAAAACTCTGAGTGCACATTTCGACAGTATTTTTGTTATAATTATTTTTAGCAGTACAATAATTATTCTCATCATTAGAAACTTACATGCAGAACATAGGAACATTGAATGCAGATTGAGATATCCATATATTATTTATATAATCACAGTGAAAATAATCTTATTGAAATGTTCTTTTTTATTTGATAATCTGTACATTGAGGCATTAAAGCATACCTTAAACCTGAATGAAAAGTAATTATTGCTTTAAATACAACTTGTGTCAATCAGCCAAGTCAGATGGAATGAATGACTTTATACAAATGCTCAAAGGAAGTGATTTAAATAAATGAGATGTATTAGCAAAATGGAACTTAAGGGATAATTGATAACTTTTTATTAACCCATTAAGAATGGATTGCAATACAAAAAGAATGTTTTTATTTTAAGTTGTATTTTAGAGTATTTTTTCTTGAGGATTATGGCTAGTAACCCCCCTATCTCTGACAAAGTTAAAGGCTCTATTCATGCAATGCAATGATTTCCATTCCAGCTGGGATCCAGTGTTTTGATGGTAAGGATAGCATAGTCTGCAGTTATATGCCTGCTGTTAACACCACGACTTTGATGGAAATCTGAATAATATTTGAATACAAGTAAAAACACACTTGTCATATATTTAGAATGGAAACCATCAGGTTAATGTAGACAGAGTTAGAAAATGATTTAGAAATAATTTTGTCTTGTTTATTATTTATTTATTATTTTAATGAAATGGGTAGAAAATTATGTGCTCGTTAATTTCTAAATATATCTTTATAGCCATTAGATTAAAAGTATTGTTTGACTTCCACACACAAAAAAATGAAAATGTAGGGAATGTGATAAAAAAAACAGACATTTATTTGCTGGCTGTAACACCTGTTGCTCTAGGAAAGGCTACTATGGTGGTCTTTGCCAGAATCGGAAGCAATAAAGTCCCTCTCTTCATGACTTCAACCACTGATGCTTATAATTTTCTTCAGAGGTAAAGGGGACTAGAACAAGATTACATCTGAAGCACATTCAATGTAATAATCCTATTACAGTCACCTGACAACTGGTATGTATAGCTTTTTTTTATTATTTTACCACATACTGTGCCTTTTCAAAATTTTTAATTAAAGCCAGAAAACCTCTTTGAATGTTTTCATTCTGGAAACATGCAGCCACAGATAGTGGCAGTACGGGCAATCACTTCATGTTGTCAAACAATGAAACTTAAGTAAGGCTGCCTAATACCTAAAATTGTATTGACATTTTTTTTCTAGAGGGGTGGTCTATATGATGAAGGCAATCTATATTCGATATAAAGGTACTGAAATTCTATGACAGAAAATCTAGTGTAAAAAATAAGGTGGCTTTCTCATCATGCTGCTGCAGTGCAGGTAGGTAAAGGCTCCACTAGATAGCAATAGAGTGTAAGCAGGACTGCACCTAGAGCAAGCAGGCTATTTGGTGCAGCAGAAAGGCTGCAACCAGGTGGCAGCAGAATAGTTAAACAAGCCAGGTCAAATCTTAGGCTATAGTGCAGTACCAAAGGAATAAACAAACTCAGGGTCAGAGGCAAGCCAAAGGATCAGTAACGTTAAGGAGCCGATAAGCCAAAAGACAGAAACAGGTCAGGATACAAGCCAAGTCAAAACCAGGGAGTCAATACATGAGAGGGCAACACAGAGTCAGGAAGGGAAGCTGGGATAAACAGACGTAGGTTCTGTCAGCAAGCAGCAGGACGGATCTGTGAGGATCTGAGGAACTCCAAGAGTGAACCCGCTGGGCCACGACAACGAACCTCTCCTAGGCGAGCTGACCTGATGGACCACCCCCTATACAGGGAGCGTTAGGGGCAGACCAAGGGGAGACTATCGCCGCAACAGCTGGTACCCAGGGGCATACAATAGGAGACACAAGCAGGGGTCGGATGGACTGGTGAAGAGGCTGAGACACTGGAAGGTGGGTATGGCAGAGACACAGGCAGACGAGTACGGCTGAGACACAGGGCACAGGCTGGAAGTTAGTTTTGCACTTTTAACAAGCATTTATACGTTCCTTGTATTATGTTGTCGCTTTAATCTCACAGCAAAAAAGCAAAACATAAAACAAAATTTTAGATGAAAAACAGGTTTCAAGTATTTTGCTGCTTAATACTTGATAAAAAATTTCTGTTTTATAGAAAGTCTAATGATACAAACTTAATACATATGAATGAATATTCAGTGTCTGCCATTGTTTAGTATAATGGGTTTAGTAAGGTGCATATTTTATGTGTCTAAGGGGATTGTAAATTATGCATTTTTAAGAATATGTTCTTGTTAGAATATTGGTGAAGGATTTTTCATGTTAAAGTTACTTAACCTCCTTAGCCTACTACTCCCAGCATCGAAGCATCTTTTCAACAAATAATCACTCTTCCCTTTTCAACAATTTCAATTCCCAGCCACACACAAGGAAATAGCAGAGAGATTAGATCTCAACAGGAGTCCATGCCCCCTGAATGAGAGAGTGTGGGTATTCAGTATAAAATATGTAAATAGGAATATCAATGCTTCGTGAAGGAAAAAGAAGGAGCAGCAGTATGCAATTAAATAGCCGAAATTAGGTGATCTGCTCTAAACAGGTAATAATTGGAATGTAAATTGTGATGCGTATATTAGAGAATGTAAATGTGGCAAACAAAATAGGAATAGTACAAATGTAATAAAAAATAACATAATAATTGTTATGACTGCACAAGCCATTCACAAATGGTAATGAACAAACAAAGGTGACAAATACCTGAGCCTGACAGATTCCTGTTCAGACTGGTCTGACCCTGATCTGGCACTCTAAGACAATGCAATGGCACCCCCACTTGACAGAAGCTCACCCTGAATGGTCCTAACAGCTTCAAGTATAGCTATAACTGTATAGCAACTCAGTCAGTAAAATAGGTTAAATACAAAAAACTGAAACTGAACATGCTGGTTCCTGTACAGACTAGATATCTTGACACCTTAGTGGTAACTTTAGGTGCAGGGACAGACCACACTACAGACCAGAAGAACTCTGGCCTAAACTTTCTAAAAGGCCAATGAATTGCTTCAGGTTCTTCCTAAAGAAATGTAAGGCAGAGCAGAGTGTGAATTACCTTCAAGTAGAAAATTGTGCTGGACAAAGGAAAGGTACCAAAGTGAGTAAAGCAAATAACAAACTGTCAAACAAAGAATAAAGCAAGTACTATTAACAAATATACTTCTTAACGATTAACAAAAAATAGGTGCAAATTATAACAAAAAACAGAAAAGTAAAAAAACTCTTAGCTGTAATCTCACAGACTGCCTGGAAGCCTCAATAGAATGTAAGAACATACAAATGAATCTATCATCATCAGGAACTGCCAGCAGGGAGACAGAATATAAAACTGAAACCAAAAGTTGATATTCACACAATTGAAAATACCTGGGTTAAGATAAGCAGACTGCAGCCAGAAAAGAAGACCTCAAATACCCAGAGAAAAGATGTGTCTCCTGTGGCTTGGCAGAAAGAAAAGATGACCACAGAACACAAATTCAAGGGATTGAATATAAAAGCATGACAGTAATCAATGACTCAATTAAATTTATACAAGTAATGTATTTATAAACAGTGAAGTGGGGGATAACTGTTCTGAAGATGGATGTCTGTCTCATATCCTTTCTATATGTATTGTAAATTCTGTGAATATAACATAAGTGACTGTGATGAAACTCCCCCTTGGAACTATGATAAATGAGGTCAATTTCACCAGATTTCTCTCCAATGCAAGACTGAATGTTGTGCCTATGAAGTCATTCCCATATTTATTCATAGCATTTTTATAATTTTTCATGCTGTTTTCCAGCCAACTTTCAGCAGCTAAGAAATTGCATAAGAGTGTCTTATCTTTATTGATAAAGTCTCCTAATAGATGCACAGAAGTGTATTGCTGTCTCCAATAGGTGGCACTAGAGTTCAAGTCTTCTTTCACTCTAAAGAGAAAATTTGTATATTTAATTTCCCAGAGGAACATGCAAGACATTCATGTCTCCTCATACTGGAGTGCCTGACCTGGCATGACATTATCCTGAAGGAGAAAACTTGCTCGTTAGATCACAAGTTTTATCTGTCACCCAGCCAAATCAGATCTCATACTTTGCACTGACGAGGGGCAAGAACCCGAAACACCTTGTCTGCAAATTGAGATTCTAATTTGGCTTTTACCCTAAGTCATATTGCAAGACTCGTTAAAGAGTCAATTTTGACTTGTAGGATTGCTGCTTCCAAAAGGTGGCACTAGAGTTCAAATCTAGTGATGAGCGAGCATGCTCGGTAGTGCTCAATGCTCGCCCGAGCATCTCACTGCTCACGATGCTCGGCGAGTGTCGAGCATTTCTAGGGTTGCTCGGCGGGAGCTCTGGTCCCTGCTCTGCATGTTTGGTGCTCTAAGCGCCAGTCAACATGCAGGGATTGTCTGCCATGCACTGTAATGCTGAAGCCATGTTGGATGTGGCATTACAGTGATTGGTTGGCTGCACAGCAACATCAGGTCTATATCAAACCTGGTGCCACACTGCTCATCACAGTCAGCTCCGGAATCAGGCAGTGTAGGGAGAGTTGCTGCAGAGATAGGGACAGAATTGGTGGTTTATAAGTTAGTGTGGGAATACCATTATTGAATACACAAATCTAGCTAAATCAACAGTCCTTCTAAGGACTAATTACGGTGTATATACAAATCAGTGCTAGGGAGGTAGGCAGGCATTGTATGTGGCATTCTTCATTGCATACAGCAAGAGGGTCCATTCCATTACTGTCTGCTGCTGCTGTCTATTAGTAATAGGCTATTACAGATATTACAGATATTTACCGTATATACATAGCCTCAGGTATCAGTGGACAGAAATATTTTTTTTGCATCTTAATCCTGATTATTTTATTCAAATCAATCCAGAGCACATGTTTTTTTTTCCATTTGCTTGTTGGCACTGTAGAATACAGCCAGATCTTTTCCATAGTACAGCGTGAAAATCCAGCTATTTTAAACAGGGTAATAAGGTTCAGGAAGCATATAGCTATAAAAATATTTTTTATTTATAAACAATACCAAGATATGAAAATAGTTAAAATGAGATACATATCCAATATACTCCTACAAGGTGCATATGCATTCTGTTACTAGAATGAAAACAGTATTTACATGCGTAATAATGGAGCCTAAACCAAATGATAGTGCCAAGAATATAGCTCTACCACAATCAGGAAGAAATAAATTATGCAGATGAAACCTATAGAACTTATATATACAAACGTGAAATATATTAAGTAACAGAAGCAACATATAAACAATGGTTCGAAGACCTATTTTACATATACCATACTAACATTAGGATGAAAGATCATGGCAGCAATATATACTTGTCTAAACATAGTCTATGATGCAGAAAAGGCATTCATATACATATCCAGAAAAGTTGCAGATCATGTAATGGTCAAAAAAGACCTATGATATATAATGCCTCTGCTATTGTATAAGAAAGTGCCAGCATAGAGACAATTATTGATCATGGAGTGGCCAACATATAGTAAAGTGCATCAGAGCCTTTGCACAAGACCATTAGGGTCCGCTCTACCTTCTCATGCAAATAGGCAACCATATGTATAAACGAATAGAAAACATACGACCTTGTGGTGTAGCGCTGATCCCTGATGCGCATTGCGCGTTAGCTTTGTCTCAGTGGGATAGTAGTTCTACTAACCCCCTGAGACGAAGCTAAAGCCAAACGCGTGTTGGGGATCAGCGCTACACCATAAGGTCGTATGTTTTCTTCATTAGTATTTTCACTTTATGTGCCTTGGTTACATGTTTATGGTAATAGCATATTTTGAATTTTTAGCCTACTTCTTCTGGAATTGCACTGTGGGCCCAGTACAGCATATTTTGTTTTACTAATCAATATCCTTCATTCCAGCTACCACAGGTACCACGGGGATTTTACATCCATGACAACATTTTTCCAAATTCCAGCTTGAGACTCGGTGACTTTTACTCATTTAGGATGTGCAAAAAGATTTTGTCAAAATAAATAATTTTTGAAAAAAAGAGTACCTTTTTTCAAAATTTACCTTTAATTACAAAAGGGAGTCATTTTAACTCCCTACTATATTTTGCTAGTTTTTGTCGCTAAATGTTATTATTTCTTTTAGTTTTCATTTACTTGTATGTTTAGAATATGTTTAAAATAAATGTTGGCTGGCTTAGACTTAGAATAATTAGCATTTTTGCAAATATAATTGACATACACAGGACATAAAACGGACATTCGTCAGTGAACCAGTGAACTCTCGAGTGGACTACATAATTTCTGTAGAATACGGCCTACAGTTTTGCTAATTGCTAATATGGATAGAAGAAGTGCGCTAAAGCCTGATGATATTCTTGCCATTTTGCATCCTATACCAGAGGATGAAATTAAAGTTACAATACCAGGAGCAAGAAACTCTAAAAATAAACGAAAACAAGCCAGGAGTCAAAATGACTCCATTCGGTAGTTCTAGGAGGGGTGACCAGTCCGGTAGTCCTTGTGTTAAAATTTTTGGGTATCCAAGCTGGCCACGTGGCATGAACTGTCTCTTAGCCTTGGATGTCTGCCCTGCCACTAGCATTTTGTCAGAGCGGGTATTTAGTGCCACTTGTGGAATTATAACTGATAAGCACATCTGCCTGTCAACTGAAAATGCTGACAGGCTGACTCTTATAAAAATCAACAAGGGCTGGATTGGGCCAGCCTTCTCTACACCACTAAATGATAGCAGCGTAACATAAAGTCCAATTCGGTGTCTTTTTTTGGGAGGTCTATTCCCATGCAACTCTTCACACCCACACATGGGTATATGCTTCTTGATTTGGCCTATTTGCTGTTATCCTCCTCCTTCTCCTCATCATCATCATGCACCAATACTAGATCACCAGGGTGACCATGGTCCGTGATGCAACACTCACATTATTTTTGTAAAGGGTGTTTATGATGCCTTAAGCAATTTTTTAGACAGTATGTTGATGTATACCCCCCAGTGGGAAATGGTTGACAGCCCATACACTTACTGCATGGGCATTACAAGTATAGGAGACCAGCTCCTTTGTAATGGGAACAGATTTTTAGGAGGCCCTCCTCCACGTCTTTTCATCCACCACTAGATCACCAGGGGGACCGTGGTCTGTGATGCAACACCAATATTACTGTTGTAAAGGGTGCTTATGATGCTCATAAAGAAATTTTTTAGACAGTATGTTGATGTATACCCCCCAGGGGGAAATGTTTTTCAGCCCATGCACTTACTACATGGGCATTACAAGTATAAGAGACAAGCTTCTTTGGAATGGGAATAGATTTTTAGGAGGCCCTCCTCCACGTCTGTTCCAAGGGATATTAAGGTGCGTTCAAATTTGGAGCAGGCCTTGGATTCACTGCATAGACAAACAGTATGGGAGACCCACTTCCTAATAATGGGAACTGTAGGAGTTTGTCAGCTTTGACAAGGTAATTCTCCACTGCCGTGTCTTCAGCCTCAACACTGCAATTGTCCACTGCATGTTCTTCAGTCTCACCACTGTAGTTCAACAATGAAATCACAATATATGCCCACAAAATAAGAAAATTCTAGATTTTATACCACATCATCTATAATAACACATTAGT
>VIAB01034028.1:9017-25011 GCA_009801035.1 Oophaga pumilio
TACCCGATACTTGCGGTATCGTATCGCTCAACACTAATCAAATGTGAAGCATACTAACACAAAATTAAAGACGAAATATGAAAATATTCCAAAAAAAAAAACACAACGAAAAATAAGTAGCTTGTCTCAGAAGACAAGAGCGGACATTTAATTGATTCAACCTGTACAGCTGCACATGGACCCCATAGATAAGGGGGCCACTTCCACCTTCATAGGTGGTGGAATTATGCATTAGGAGAAGCTATTGGACTGCAAAGGGCCCATATATTTATCTTACATAAGGGTCCTTTTCTATCTGTGTTCCCTATATATATTTCAAGCTAGTAAGAAAAAGAATGTTATAGATTCAGTTTAGTAATGCAAAATGCATTGTTACTTTGCATAGACATTTTATAGAATAACAAATAAATAATTTGTAATAAAAAATGAACCTTAGATATGTGTAATATTCTATGCAGAAAGCATTTCCCAAATCACAGGAGTTAAATGAGTCTGCTGTCAAGAAAACACATAATTCCCTTATGGTATTAGCCTCGTGTAGATTCTGTTTATTTTTATGTTAGTGCATATTAATAAGGAAACAACACATTGCACAGAACTCAGCAGAGCAACATAATGGCTACAATAACCTAATATAATGACATGGAGAATACAGAATTAGTCCTCATTGTAAGTGTTTACTGACTCAGAATCTAGTGCTAAAATGTTTTAATAAACAACTAATGAATACAATGCACACTAGTGTCAACGTTTAATCTGGATAACTCGGCTCGAACATTTTTCTTGGTGATATAAATATATTGGAAGCTTTAAATACTTTCTTTATCATGTTTAGCAGATAAGTTTAATGTAGAAGAATACAATATTATCTGGGAATGAAGGTGTTTGCATGACATTTACATACATGAAAATATTGTATCTATTTTGGAAGACCATTTTGTTTTAACTAGAGATGAGCGAACATCGTCGGCTCCCTCCTTATTCGTCAAGCTATAGCGCTTACTGAAGAAGCTTCATCGCGATCCTAGATACCTGGAACGCTCCCAATAATCAGGTGTCCAGTGCCGCAGCTGCATGTGTCACGGCTGTGTGACAGTCACAGCACACAGGCTCTCCATACCTGTGTTGTGACTGTCACACAGCCATGATACATGCAGCTGCGGCGTCAAACAGCTGATCATCGGGAGCGCTCCAGGTATCCAGGATCCCGATGCAGCTTCTTAGGTAAGCGCTATAGCTTGACGAATAAGGACGGAGCCGACGATGTTTGCTCATCTCTAGTTTTAACCTATTTACAACTGTTATCAAATGCATGTATGAGATTGAACTATAAATTGGAATTAAGAGGCAATTGTTAAAGATGAAGCTTGAGGACTTGCAAATAAGACAAAACCTTTGCATAGTCTACACATGAACTTGAATACTGATGTATTTCATAGCATTAATGAAACCATTAATCCTGACAAATTTTCCAACTCCATTTGCTGAAATACAGCCCCACACTTGCAAGGAAACTCTGAAACTCCACCATTTCTCGCTGCTGTTTGCAGACACTCATTATTGTGCAGTATTCTTTCTGTTGCAGCCAAAAATTTGACTCATCAACCCAAAGGACCTGCTTCCATTTTCCTGCACCCCAGTTCATATGTTTTTGTGTTTAGTTGAATCATTTCACCTTGTGTCCATGTTGACAGTATGCCTTTTGTGGCACAATTTCTTCCTTGAATGCTACTTATGGCCGGGCTTCTCTGAGCTGATGGCACTGGGGGCAAATTTTCTGAATTCTGAGGGAAGTAAGCAATGATGTGTCTTTTATCTCCTAATCTGTTTCCTTGGATGATGCCTGCATCTTTGTTTTTCAATGTTAACCATTTCTTTGTATCCTCAGTGCTGAGAAATACAGGCAGATAGATAACCATCATTCAAAGTCATTAGGGAGGAGTCTGATGGCCTCCAAATTTATTCTGCAAAAGGACAGTGACCCTAACCGTATAATTAATTATATTAAGAATTATTTTTAGCATAAATAATAAAGAGTCATTAAAGTGGTGCTATGGCTCCCACAGAGCCCTGATCTCAACATCATTGAGTCTGTCTGGGATCAGATGAAGAGACAGACGGATTTGCAGAAGCAACATTCACAGGAGATCTGCGGTTTGGTTTTCAAGATGTTTGGAACAATCTCCCTGCTGTATTTTTTTTTTAAATTGCATACAAGTGTGTCTAGAAGAATTGATGCTTCATGCTGTTTTGAAGACAAAGGGTGTTCATCCTACATATTGATTTTATTACGATTTACACTTAGAAGTGTTAATAGTATATTTTTATAAATAAACAAAATTCAATTTTCAAATGCATCATTACTTTTGCATACAACACATTTGTGCACCTGCATATTGATTTAACTTTAAGGTTTGCGTGCCCTTTTTAAGTTCAACAAACCTCTATTCCCCCCAAAAGGAAACTTTTGGGACCAGTAATTGTCAAACAAACATGACTTCTTCTTTGTTCACTGCCTTTATATAAACACCAGCATACAAGGAATAAAAATAATTATTTTTAGACAGTTTTTACTTTTTAGAAAACAGGTTCTGTTAAAGAAGCTAGTGGTTACCACTGACAGGTATCTAGAGGTCACTTTGACATTAATAGTGCCTTGCTTGTGTATAAGAACCTGAAAGGGTTTGCGTACAGTCTTAGGAGACATCAGAACATTGTACATGTATATTCAATGCAATTTGAGGCTTTGAAATCCTTGTGTTTCACAGTCAAGCAACTTGACATAAATTACATTTTTGGGAAAAACTGGCAAAGCTGACAAATTAGAATTTTAAAAGATTTACTCATATCTACAAACTACAAGAAATAATTTAAACTTGAAACTTTTACATTTGATGATGAAAAAACAGTGAAGAATCTTAAGGAAAACAAATATTTTAAGGAAATGAACAACAAAATAAATTTTGCTACTATATGAAAATCAGTATAGGAAAACATTAAAAAAATTGCTCTACGTTAGCACTGCTACAAAACCAGATATTGCTTCAGCGGTAGGTATCTTACACAGAAACGTCTCAAAACTAAGTCAGGTGGACAGAAATACCATGAAGAGAATTATTTTTATGTAAAGGGAACTGTGTACTAAGGTTCTGTAACCTAGAAGAATGTAATGTAAATATGTCATGAGATTTTAAGAGTTAGGTCGGCGTCACACTTGCGAGTGTGATGCGAGTAAGTCGCATGACTTTCTCGCATCAACACCCGGCATGGCCGCCCTCTCTCGGACCCGAGTGTGCAGCTGCATAGAAATACATGCAGCCGCAAATCGGGTCCGAGAGGGGCCGGCTGTGCCTGGTTTTGATGCGAGAAAGTCGTGCGACTTACTCGCATCACACTCGCAAGTGTGACGCCGGCCTTAGAAATTTTTGTTCGCACCAGATATTTCAAACAATATTTTAGATGATTGGGCCTGGTGTTCCTCAATGGTGTAACTTAAACCTCATGGGCCCCAGTGCAAAAGCCCTTAATTATTGCAAGTCTTTAATACTATTGGTCATTTCATATAGGCTCAAGAGACAATTGGGCTCCAAGTTCTGGGTGCAATTGTAACACCTGCACCTATTGTAATTACGCCCCTGCTGCTCAATCTTAGGTACAAGTGAGTACAAGTGAAGTGCTGCTGTATAGTCATCTTCACCACCTGCCATTCACTGATCTAATAGAATCATTGGCCTGTTTCACTATACAAGACCAATGGGCATTTAAACATTGACCATTTCACCATTCTAGACTTTAAGTAACCTTAGCCAACAACTGACATAACTATTTTCACAATACTCCAGACCATTAGTGTTATTGCCAAGAACCCACTCACACCCATAGACCAGGAAAAAAATGTTGAATATATTATTTAGCTCTACGCTCCCTTATACCTCCAGAAATATTCAATACTATTCACTATGAAATCACTGGATAAAGGAAATTCTATATACGGCATTGTGAGCCAATATCAAGGAATGGTGGAGTGGTCTTTTCTATAATAAATGAGTCTTGGAAGCTGTATTCTTGTGATTCATGCCATACAGATTCTACTACTGCTTTCCTAAAAACCAAGGATCCATGACCTTGATAGCACTGATTAAACTGATAATTCCTCTAATTTGCTGTAGACTGCAAACTTTATATTAAGATGCCAACCCCTTACTGAACACTGGAATTAATTATAATCGTCTGACTACATTTAACTAACACTGAAACATAATTCCTAATTTCATTACATTAATCCCCGTTGGTTTGTTTGCGAAACGGCCTCATAAAAGGAACAGAAATCACGCTATTGTCAATAAGAGCTGTTGTGTGGCAAATACTCCAACCTATCTCATGGAGCTCAGCTGATGAAGAAGAATTGATTGCCTGCAAGCAAGGCTTTCAGGGCAAGACAATCTAGGCTGGGAATAATTGTCATATCAGAGGATGCAGCACAAACAGATTTTGTAGGGTAAGCAGGAAAGCATATTTATTTAGATCTGAACCTAGACTTTGACACGTACAACTGGGAAAACTAATCCACATCATTACTAGACACAGGTGGACAAGGTTTTCACCAGGATGAAAATCTGTTTAATCAAGAGCAGCAGAGATGCAGAAACTGACGAAAAACAAATGTTGTTCCTCCAGGGACACAAATTGGTCAATAAAATTGATATTTGTCTGCTGCAAGGAAATGCTCCAGTTTAACGTCAAATTTAAAAGACCTCCCACCCAACATTAGGATTTGTTTTGTTCACCCCCTATCAAGCTAAAATCCAGTTTTCATTTTAGTAAATAGAGCACAGTTTTCCCAAAAATGTGACTATTTTGCCAATAATTTGGTTGATTACTTTGAATTGTTTTAACCCCTTCCTTCACAGTACACAGGAAAAGTAACTTCTATCTAAAAACATATTTTCCTCAAATATATGGAGCACAAGGTATTTTAATTAATGTGAGTATTGACTTCTACCAGCTCTTTCACACCCATGTCTATTCATTTAAAAGCGCTTTGAAGTTATGCAATAAAGAATTTACACAAGTGTCCGTTGTTATTTTTCTTATGCAGCATATTAGGCCAGGGTCAGATGAGTGAATGAAAAATTGTCAGATTTTCATCCAGAAAACAATTTTCATCTATATTGTCGTCCGGTTGCCATCCATGTGTCCGTATTTAATGTCAATGTAATATACGTATGTCATCTGTATTTCTTCATCAACATTTTAGAATGTATATAATCAAATACAGTTTCCTATGATGATCATGCCAATGTATCAGTAATCGGATGCAATACTGATGATCCATTTGGGATTCCATTTTTTTTCGCATCCATTCACTTGAAAAATGCCGACTCTCTTCCAGTATACAGAAGAGACTAATGCACATGCTGCGTTTTTCCCTGTGAATACACTGTCATCGGAACAGGCATATTAAGTTACACTGTTACACTAGTCAGTGTGCTGTCCGATTTTTACTCGGACAGCATAAGTCCATATAATAGGCTTGTTTGAATGAGCCCTTATATTCAGAAACTATTCATTTGATCGGTTTAATGTCACAATATTGATACATTATTCTAAGACCAACAATGGGATTCTGAATTATAAGTCGTTCAATCCCCAAAACCACAGATTTAGAGATACCAACTAAAGTCTCAAGTTATTTTAAAGTTTAATAAAAATTTTGGGCCCATGGAAAACATAAAGATTAATGCCTATTTACTGTCAATATATCTGAAATTATTGTAGCTTTTCCCCTTAGTCATTAAACCATATTTCATTGGGGAAGATTTATTAACATCCTGTACTACTTTGAAGCCAAGACAGTCCACAGTCACTTGCTTTGAAAAAATGATAAAGCATTTCTAGAAAGCAGTTCTAAATAAATTAATACAATTTCTTTAATAAGTCCATATTGACTCTAAGAACACTGCAACTTTATTGAATTATGTGTGCATGGGCTACAAGATGCAAAACTATGGTGTTGATTATCACAACATAATAATGGTTTGTCTAATCTGTGTGACCAAGCAGGCACCAAATTTTGTAAGAGTCCACACCTACAAGTACTTCTCACAAACTTAGAATATCATCAAAAAGTTAATTTATTTTAGTTCTTCAATACAAAAGTGAATCTCCTATATTATATAGAGTCATTACAAACAGAGTGATCTATTTCAAGTGATTATTTCAGTTAATGTTGATGATTATGGCTTAAAGCAAATGAAAACCCAAAAGTCATTATCTCAGTAAATTAGGATAACAATAACAAAAAACACCTGCAAAGGATTCCTAAGCATTTAAAAAGATTTGTTAGTCTGTTTCAGTAGACTTTATACTTTCGATCACAGCAGCTGAGCACTCACACTGTCTTTTGACAGCATGGGAACCACGGCTCTCTGACCGGCAGGGATGGTTTCACCGCTGATCAGAAGTGGTGTTTGCCGCGCTGTCATGCATATGACAGCAAGTCAAACATTGTATTGTCAGACCCCCCCATTCAAGTGAATGGGGTTCAGGTCCGCTCTGCTTGATGACAGGCTGTTTGGACGCATCATGCAACCATGCAGCCTGCCATCGAGATGTAGCGGAGCTGACTGTGAGGTCACATCCTGCTGTCTTTGACTTTTTTGCAGCACATAAACTGCAAAAAAAGTCAATCCGCATATTTGCAGCGTTTTTCACCATCCATTCAAATCAATGGGTGAAAAACGCTGCAAAAGCACTGAAAGAAGTGACATGCGCGATGTCAAAAAACGCTGCAAAGCACAAAATCCTGATGTAAAAAAAAACAATGTGTGTGGTTAGGATTTCTGAAATCTCAGTGGCTTTGCTGGTACTGTAAAAAGCAGCTAAAAAGTAGCATAAAAAATGCAGCAAAAAAGCACAGCAAAAATACCCAGTGTGAACATACCTTTAAGGGCATAAAATGTAAAAGTTTGAAAATTGCAAATTTTTTTCCAAATTTCCATTTTTGTGTCACAAATAATTGCAAGTCATATCAAAGAAATGTTACCAATATCATGAAGTACAATGTATCATGAGAAAACAATCTCAGAATCAGTGGGATCCATTGAAGCATTCCAGAGTTATTTCAACATAAAATGACACTGGTCAGTATTGTAAAATTTGTCCTGCTCATGAAGGTGAAAACAGGCCTGGGGTAAAGGGGTTAAACTTATGTATTTCATCTGCAATACATTCAATACAGGCAGAATTCCTGCAGTATTTTCTACAATGTTGTACACTTCTACAAACATCTTTCATGATGACATGATGCAAGGCACCGAGGCGCAAAGTGTAATATACTGTTTTTGAATCATTCATGTAAAAGCTAACCCCTACACACAGTGCTACAATGCTGCCAAGTTAATATACCAAACAGAACTGCTTTTTAAAAAGTAAAAAAAACAACAAATCTTGTCACTAAAATATTTACCATAGCTACTGCTGTGTCACAGCAATCAAACTAAACCATAGGCACACAAAGAGGAAACCAAGTACCAAAGTGCACGTACCCTGCTGTGAAGATGTACGTTCACTCAAAAACCAGAGATGGATATAACAATATTCTATGATATATTAAGTTGTACATGTCTACATCGTATCCTTCCTCAGATAACTGAAGTTTCACTTTGTAAATGTTAAATGGAAAGTCTTGGTAAATATGTTCTGCAAAGTGTAAATCACTAGGTTGGGTTTAAACAAATTTGAATATTAGTAAAATCACTTGATCCCATTAGAGCAATCACAATTACTTTCGTTACGGAAGTTCTACTGGTCAATGAAACCCAAACATTTGTCAATATTACTCAGAGGTGAAAATAGACATCATTCATAGGTGATAACTTTAAAACTAATTACAAACCATTTAAAGGAGCTATAAAAAGGAGTCCGTCAACATAAAATAACTGTTGAAACCAAGTGCAGGCACTAGGTGCGCTCTTGGTGTGGTAGAGAAGTTCAGTGAACCACCCCACCTACTTGTTTTGCATCTATCCCCATCCCTCTGTTAGTTGATTGATAGCTTTGCCTTAAGTGGGAAGGAGCACTAAACTACTCGACCAAGCCAAGGGGGCACTGAGCACCTGTACTTGGAATTAACTGTCACTTTGTGCTGACAGACATCCTTTAAGTTTAGTGACTGTCTTTTTATAACGGTAGCACTCTGTTAAGACTGGAGCTCTGATGCAGTAAATAAATAACAGTACCGATGTTTCTAGGAGACAACAGCCATGTTTTCCTGATAGTCTCAAATAATTTTTTACTTATTTACTTGTTTTTATAGCACCATTAATTCCACAGCTCTTCACAGACATAATAATCGGTGTCCCCTTTGGGGTTCACAATCAAATTCCCTATCAGTTTGTCTTTGGAGTGTGGGATGAAACCCATGCAAACATAGGGAGAACATACAAACTCCTTGCTGATGTTGTCCCTGGTTGGATTTGAACCCAGGACCTCAGTACTACAAAGCAACAGTGATAGCCACTGAGCCACTTATGAAACAGATATACAGTGTTAGATACTTTTAATAGAGAATATATTTGAGTAGAACCGAATTCCACACAACTTTTGCAAAAATCCACATTCATCAAATTGCACAAAATGCAGAATTTTTGTTATTCAGTTCTGTGTGGACTCATCAAAATGGCTGCTATTCTTCTGAACAATTAAGGGCCACCAAGAGATTAAAATGTTCAAAAAAAGCCTTATTCTCACCTCACCGTTCACTTATTTAACCACTCTGCTCCTCACCACCACCCATCCAGTCCTCACCACATATTCTGAATGCCACTGCTCATGCTGAAATCCCAGAGATGGTTCTGCACAAATGTGTGCAAGGTCACGACTCTTCTTGTGACATTATGACTTTTGCAAGAATCGGTGAGCATAAGGATTTATTTTATTTTTTGAGTGTTACATTTATTATACTCTGGGGTTTTGGAGAGACTCCAGAGTATAGTAAGGGAGATTAATTTTACAGAGAATAAATAATCTTAGAATTGAATTTATGAAGAAATTCGTCGTCAAGAGGCAAATTCAAATTTTGTCTGACCTGTTTATCTTTAGTTTTTAAAAATCTGCCCCATTGTGTCTGCTCCTTTCTACATATGTACTGAAAAAAGCAATCTCATGAAAATTTTAATTTTATAATTCGTCCTGAGTATGTAATTTATTGTAAAGTGCATTAAAATACTTACCAATCGACACTTTTGCCAGCTTCCTTTTCTTTCCCACATGACCTGCAAACAGACAATTGTTTCATACACGAATTTATGTGTGACTCAAAAGTTGCTTTCTCAAGGTAAGTCAATTAAGTCTTGTTCTGGGGCTTACATAGAAGGAAGTAGCTCTGCACCTTAGAATGGTGCCTCAGTGAGCCGGCAACGAAAAGAAATACTCACGTAGGACCAGAATGGTGCTAGATCCAGCAGATTAAAGCAATGGGTATGCATTTTAAAGCACTTATACATCATTATGTAGGTTATAAGATGGTTCATGAAATAAAAATTTGATGGAACATATTTCAAAACAATATATATTTTGGACATGGTGGGATCTGTAGAAATAGAGACAAGTAAATCTATATAACTATAATAAGAGTATTTTTAAACAATTATATTTTTAAACAAAAACCTAAAGAAGTGATCTGAAATATAAATTGGTACGCATACAACATGTAGGTGCATGTTCACACTGGCCACTGAACAGTCAAAACCGAAGACAAAAATAAAATGAGCAAATACCCTTCAGTAAATAGCAATAGTGCATGAAAATAACATAAGGAACTTAGTTAACATAATTTTAATTAAAAATAAAAACAAAACTCATCTCACCTCATCAAGGTGACCCAATTTGGGATGATCCTAATGTCAGTATTAAAATATTACCACATGTCAAATGGCATAAATGTGAATAAGGGCCAAGCAGGACTGAGACCCCAACTAATCGACACCCATCCATGGTAAACTATAAACGGATAAATGTCCAGCTCAAAGAAAAGGGAGGCCAAGCCTTTTCTTGCACAGAGTACAAAAATAAGAAAAAAACCTAAACAAATGAACTGGAACATAAGATGGTGTGCATTCAACTTGTAGACACATGGTCACACTGTCCACTAAACAGACAAAACATGAGAAAATGAGCAAACATCCTGCAGTAAATAAATAAATAGCAATAGTATTTGAAAATAACATACTGTGCTTAGTTAACATAATTTTGATAAAGAAAACATAAAAGTCATCCTGCCACATCAAGGTGACTCTGTTTGGGACTATCCTAACCTAATGGGCTTTGCCCATTGTATCCTGGTTGGTTTTCTTTAAAGTAAAATTTCTTTAATCTTTCATAAAACTTTAAGCTAAAAGTATGGGAACATATAGTAGATCAAGCAATCCATATTTTTTCCATTAATATAGTGATGGGAGTAATTTTAGGAAGATTTTATTAATAAAATGTGAGATAAGAGAATCGTCATTAAAAAAAGTCTTGATCATTTTACTAATATTTTTGCACTATAAGGCTGTTTCTGTAGAACTTATTTACTGCACACCGCTGTCAGTAGAGGTTCTGTATTGATACCTATAGCAGTGTTGCAAACAAGGTATTGGGAAGATGCACATTTCACTCTATGTGCTATAAGTGTAGGGTCACATTACCGTTCTCTCCACATCCAAGAAAAACTTTCTGATTACTCTGATCTGACTTTGATCAGAGTAGCATCACTGTTTCTCAAACATGGAAAAAAGAAAAAAAAGTTTCTCCATCTTGTCAGTTTGTGAAAATAGGACCACACTTGGATGTCATTTGAGTGCGCTCCAAATTATTTCACTGACTCATAAATTTGCATTGCCGATTTTGATCTGACACTCTGATTCCATGAACCACTCGCTCAGAGGTAAAAAATCAATCATGTGCAAAGTCCCATAGAATACCATACTATCTGCAACATGATTGTTGCCCGTATTGTTAGGGTTCGAAATAGTACTGACTACAGGCTTGCCAGTCAGTTTGATCCATGATCGAGAAGCAAATTTTGCCAGTTGCATCACCCAGAGAAAAGGGACGCACCCATGCTGCAGAATCAAAACATGCTTGAAGACAATCTTGACAGTGATTTTCCCCAAGACAGCAGTGAGGCATACAGTGTACATCGCAGTGATAGGCTTCCAACCCTGGGAACTTTGAGTCATCAACGCAAAAAAATTAGCAGCCTTGCAGCGCTGGAGTCCTAGGTTCCAACCACACCAAAGACAGCATCTGCAATGAGTTTGTATGCTCTCTATCACAGATGTGTCAGAGGCTGCATCTGACTGCAGAAGGTCTCAGCAGTTTGCTTTTCAGACTTCTTCGTTGTCCTTCTGACTCTAGGATCTAGTGGCAACCTTCCCTCAACTGTAGTTGACACACCTGGACTGGGGTGTTTATGACTTCCAACTTGCTGCTGGAAAGTTGCAGGTGATATTTCTATTTCCATTTCTCTGTTGAGGATTGGAGCCATATCTTTCTTCTTGGTGTTGCTGAATAATGTCTGTGTTTCTCTCTGAGCCTACTCAATCTAAGTGTTCCAATTGTTTGAGTATCCCACCTGTCTTTAGTGGTAGTGGGGATTGATTAGAGCATATCCTGTCCTCCCCTGACACTAGTTTTGTTTTGTATATGTTTTTTCTGTGTGGGGCTTTTTTTTTTACTTTTGCTGGGTTCATGGATCTCGTTCCTGTGATAGCAGATCAGCTGCAGAGGTTGTCACTGGAAGTGACTGACCTTTGTTCTGAGGTCCAGCAGCAAAGCAGACGCTGCAAGCTTCTACTGTGGGGGACGCTGCGGGTGGGCTTGTCCAACTTTAACCCAAAATTGCCCTCCCGGACAGGTTTTCTGGGGGTAGGGACAAGTATTTTATATTTAAGGAGGCATGCAAATTGTACTTTAAACTTCGTCCTTACTCCTCTGGAGATGAGGAGCATCGAGTAGGAATTGTTATTTCACTGTTGCAGGGGGAACCTCAGTCTTGAGCTTTTTCTCTGCAACAGGATTCTGTGTGTCTCCAGTCTGTGGAAGAATTTTTCATGGCCCTTGCCCTTGTTTATGATTATCCTGACCGTATTTCCTTGTCTGAATCCAAGCTGCATCGCATTCAGCAAGAGAATCGTTCAGTGGAGACTTAATGCTCTTAATTCCGCAGGTGGTCAACTGATACCAAATGGAATGACCTGGCCATCAGAAGCCAATTCCTTTAGGGCCTCACTGAAAGGTTAAAGGACGCATTAGCAGTGTATGAAACTCCTGTGTTAATGTAAGCTGCCATGTCCTTGGCTATTCGGGTGCATAGACGCCTGCCGGACAGATGGGTAAGACCACCTGCTTCTGAGCCCTCCTTCCTGGACAAGATCCTGGTGTTCGAGGGAAAGTCCGGAGGTGAACTTTTACTTGAGGAGTTAGAGGAACCCATGCAGTTTGGGGGTGCATTCACATCATATGTTTCCCCCGTCATTTGCAAGAAAAAGGGTGTATTTTTTTGTGGGAAGAAGGGACATTTTATTGGAGCATGTAATGCAATTCCAAAACAAAAAGAGAATCGATTAACATTTGCGAGATATGAGCTGATAATCAAAGGGTGTTTTCCTCTTCAACCTGCAATTCTCATTTTTTCCTGACAGCAGAGGTGGTGCTAGAGAGCAGGTCTGAAAAAATATGTGTGTTTGTAGAAAGTGGAACTGGAGTCAGTATGGTGGATGCTGAGTTTGCTAGAACTCATGGTTTTGTCTCCTCTAACTTGGCTGAACCTATTCCTATTTGGGCCATTGACTCAGCACCACTTGCACAGAGAATACTGTCACAAATTGTTCATAACATAATACTGAAGGTAGGGTCTTCGCATTATGAAATAATCCCTTGCTATGTCCTGAAAGGTCTCCACACTCCAATGATTCTGGGTTTGCCCTGGTTGGTGAAGCATAATCCAATTAACTGTCATGGCAACTACCTAAACGTTTTCCCTTCTGCTGTACCTACAGGGACCATACCGACATGTTTTTCTTGCTTTGAGGACACTGCCCCAATTTTGCAGGGGCGGTATGCATTTCAGCCTTGTACACTGAGATGGAGGGTGAGGTGTTGGAACACCCCTGCTTCCTGTCCTTGGGGAAGTAGTTTGTGCCGTCTAAATTGTGCTGCAAAGTAACTAGAGAATATCATAACTCTGTACTTGCTGGCCACCCAGATGGCAGGGCAACTGCAGACCTCCTTTCTCATCATTTTTGGTGCCCTGGGTTGCATCGGTATGTGGTTGAACAAGTGTCTACCTGCAATGTTTGTGCACGTTCTAAAGCATCGAGTACCTGTCTATCTGGTCCTGTTTTGCCACTACCTGTTCGTAACCGGGTCAGGAGAGACAGGTATAAACGTATGACTGTCAGTAAACGCGTGCCAGGTCCGAACCTGAATGTGAATGATTCTGTGTGGTTGTCAACCAGGAATTTCAAGTGCGGGGTTCCTTCATGTAAGTTGGAACCTAAATTGATCCCTATAAGATACCCGCAGTCATTGGTCCAGCAGTATTTCGTCCTTAGCTACCACAGGCTCTTAAGATCTACAATGTTTTTCACAGGTCTTTGCTCAAGAGACATGTGGAACCTCTTGATCCCTCACTCCTACTACCTCCCTCAATAATAGTTGATGGAATCCTAGAGTTTCAAATTTCGAGGATTGTGGATTCTCGCATCCAACGTCGTTCCCTACAATCCTTGGTGCACTGGAAGGGTTATGGTTCAGAAGAAAGGATGTGGGTTTCAGCATCAGAGGTGAACACCCCCAGGCTGGTTCGTTCATTCCACTCCTGTTATCCTGAAAAACCTGGTCCTTAGTGTCCGGAGGACACTCGTAGAAGGGGGTGTACTGTCATGGGTATGTAAGAGGCTGCAGACTGCTGCTCTCCATCTGACTGCAGAAGATCTTATCAGCTTGCTTTGCAGACTTCTTCCTGGTCCTTCTGACTCTAGGAAGCAGTGGCAACCTTCCCCTGGCTCTAGTTGACACACCTGGACTGGGGTGTTTATAACTTCCTGCTTATTTCTATTTCTGTTGAGGCTTGGAGCCATAGCAGTCGGCTATCTTCCTTCTTAGTGTTGCTGGAGGATGTTTGCATTTCTCTCTGAGCCTACTCAAGCTAAATGTTCCCCTTGCTTGTGTATCCCACCTGTTTTTAGTGGTAGTGGGGATTTACTAGAGCACATCCTGGGCTTATCGCCAGGGTCAGGTAGGGATTAGGTATCCTGCTTGGCGATAGGTGCGGAACCTATATAGGGAGGATAGGGCAGACACAGTGACATTAGATCTGCCTAAGGGTCTCCACTTCCCCCTTCCCTACTGTTTGGTTCCCTTTCCCTTATCACTTCATGTTGCACTTAGCCTTTCCTACACATTGCGTGACACTCTCCCTATGTTTGCGATGGTTTTCTCCCAATACTCATTTTTCTTCCCACACTCTAAAGAAATACTGATAGAAAATTTGAGTCCCAATGGGGACAGTGCCACTAATGTCTGTAAATGCCTGCACAGTGATGTGGAATCATTGGCACTATATAAGTGATTACAAAAAATAAATAGAAATTGATGCCACTTTTTTGAGCTATCTGCCCAAAATTTGTGGAAATATTTACTCTCCAAGTTGGGTCTCCTTAATTTGTGTGGCCTGAATTTGACAAAGCTCTCAGAGCACCAGGCCTACATCTGTCACTCATCCACCAGTTACTGATGAAACTATAAGCAAGAAAACTGCTCCAGGCCCTGTCCAGTGCTTAACTGTGGCATGGTTTAAGGGCCACGCTTTTAGCACTAAGAATTTATATTGGGAAATTGTAGACTTTTGACTAGAGCACAATACCAGCACAATACCTCAATAGAGCAGCACAGTGGTTCAGTGGTCAGCCTTGTAGCCCTGCGGTTAAGGGTTCAAATCCTACCAAGAACAACATCTTCAAGGAGTTTGTATGTTCTCTCCGTGGTTGCGTGTGTTTACTTCTGGTACTCTGGTTTCCTCCCAAACTGCAAAGACATACTGATAGGGAATTTAGATTGTGAGCCTCATTGGGTACAGTGATGATAATGTATTTAAAGTGCTGTGGAATAAGATATATAAGCAAAGTCAAATAAATAAATAAATTCCAGACCAAAATAATTGAAAGATAAAATGTGGCCAGCTTTATGTAGCACGGTATTAAAAATAAAATTAGATTTGTTACTGTGGACAAGCCTTGGATACAGCAAAATCTGACAACCTCAGATGTGGCCAAATTTTGTTTGCATGGTAGTATCAGAACAAATTTATATTTTATCTGCATGGAGAACAATATGTTCACCAAAGGAAGAAAAGAGGAAATGTAGCCTGTTTTTAGTAGCACGATAGTAATAAAAACAATTTTGATTTTATCATGAGTACGTACAACCTATGTATGTAGAACAATATCAGCACCTGAAAATTTCCAACTGACATCTAGCCTGCTGTATAACATTACTAACAAAAGAAAGTGTTCTTTATCAGTAGATGGTGCCTGTATTCCATAAAATATATGCTAAAAACAATTTCAAACTCAGATCTAGCCTGCTGATTCACATTTGTAACACAAAAAAATATATATTTTTTTTAATCTGCATGAGCTCTGTACCCAGATTAATTTCACCGCCACAAAATTACATTGTGGGAGATGGCGTGCTGAATCTCATTAGCAACAGTCAAAAAAATTTTCTTTACCGTGCAATAGCTCTGCACACAGAACAATCCACCTCCACAAAATTACAACATGGCAGGCTGTATCACATTTTGCAACAGAATTTTTTTTTAATATGCATGAGCTCTGTGTAAGGGTGTGAAGCACAGGAAGAGTCAGATGGGGGTTATCTCCTCTGCTCTGTGTCTGGAACCTTGGTGCTGTACAGCAGGTTTCCCGGTGGTGGCGTTTGCAGA
>VIAB01034034.1:15235-25603 GCA_009801035.1 Oophaga pumilio
CATTAAGCTGCAAAATGGCTCTGTCACTAAGGGGTTAAGGTGTGTACTCTACTGAACCTATTATTTGGATTTTAGATGCCCCATCATGCAGGTGGTGCTCAGGCTCTGAAGATTTATGTCTCGCTTCAGGCTCTGACAGCAAAGCGTGTCAACCACCCGTCACTTGTCGTCAGCACATTGCCTAAAGAAATGCCACATCAGGGGGCTTTTTTGAGCTGGCTGGTTTTTGTGTGCTCATTTCAGTGGTGCATTGGGCAGTAGTAGCCAACGTACTACCTAGCTGTGCCTTTGCACTCTGCTCTGTCTTTTGCTGTGCTGCTGGGGTAGCACAACCATCTCCTCTTCCTCTGAAATGCCCACATCACTAAGATGGCCTTCGTTCTATGTGGGTTATTATCCCCAACATCATCTTCCACCCACTCCTCACCTCTGCAATCCTTGCTGTTGTGTACAGTGCAGAAAGGCACTGCAGTTGGCAATTGTGTTTCATCATCCTCTGAGATGTGCTGTTGTGATCCACTGACTGTGTGCACTAGCCCTCCCAAGTATCCATCCTCCAACCTAACAAGTGGTTGGGCATCAGTACACTCATTCTCTTCCTCTTTTGGGGCAGGGCCAGGTGGATGAGCCATGGAATCCCAGCCAGGGGACGCATCAAAAAGCAGAAGAAACTGCTGCATGACTTGAGGCTCAGACTGCTTGGCTGATTTGCAAGGGTGTGAGGTAGAAGCTGAATGACCATGATCCTCAGGTGCCAACTGGACTCTTTCAACAGTGGACTGGTTGGAAGATAATGCAAAGAAACTGGAGGCACTCTCAGCCATCCAGTCTAACATTTCCTCAACATGTTCTTGCATCACCATTCATGTAGCGATACTTGGCCCTACAAAATAAAACAGAACGTCCTATCACCTGCTTGCACCAGAGGAAGGTGTTTCATTTCGGCACGTAGCACGCACAGAACAACCACGTTGTCTCCCTGCAGCAGCTATGCCACAAACACTAGCAGCTCATACACCAGCACTACTACAGCCACATCAATGTCCCCTATTTGATGCTCTCCTTTTTAGAAGTGTTTTTTCAGGCACACTGCTCACATAGAGATGGTGGCAGAGTATAATTTGTTTTAGGCCAAGAACTGGCAAAGACACAGCGGCAGAGTAGAATTATATTTTAGGCATACTACTCATACAGACACAACTGCAGTGTATAATTATTTTTTAGACACACTACTCACAAAGAGACTGCTGCAGAGGATACTTATTTTTTATTCCCAAACTCATACTGACACAGTGGTAAAGTAGAATTATTTTTTAGGCCTACAACTGGCACAGACACAGTAGCAGAGTATAATTATGTTTTAGGCACACTAATTGTACAGACACAGCTGCAGAGTATAATTAGTTTTTAGGCACACTACTCGTATAGACATGACTACTCGCAAAGAGACTGCTGCAGTGCATAATTATTTTTTAGGCACACTACTTGTACAGACATGGCTGCAGAGTATAATTACTTTTTAGGTACACTACTCGGACAGACACAGCATTAGAATAACACTATTGTTTAGGCCTGATCATATCTTCTGCAGACACAGCTATAAAGTAAAATTGTTTTTTAGGCACAGCCACAACTCATACAGACACAGCGGTAGAGCTAAATTATTTTTAGGCTCAGCCACAATTTGTACAGACGCAGCAATAGAGTAAAATTATTTTTTTTAGGCACCGCCACAACTTGTATACACACAGCGGAAGAGTAAAATAATATTTTAGGACCGATCACAACTCGTACAGACACAGCAGTGTAAAATTATTTTTTAAGCCTGGTCACAACTCGTACAGACACAGTCATAGAGTAAAATTATGTTTTGGGCCCGACCACAACTTGTACAGACACAGTGGTAGAGTAAAATTAGTTTTTTAAGGCACAGCCACAACTTGTGCATACACAGCTGTACAGTGAAATGTTTTTTAAGCCCGACCACAACTTGTACAGACATAGCAGTAGGGCAAAATTAATTTCTTTGGCAAGGACACAACTCATACAAACAGAGCTGTAGAGTATAATTATATTTTTAGGCCCCTTACTCATACAGATATGGCTGCAGAGTACACAAGGCTATTTGGCACAGTACTCCCATAGGCAGGTGTACAGATTACACACAGCGGCTTAAAAGAACAGTACTCCCCCATGCAGGGGTACAGAGTACACACAGAGGTTTAAAGGCACAGTACTTCCACAGAGGTTTAAAGGCATAGTACTCCCACAAGCAGGGGTGCAGAGTACATACATAGGCTGTTTGGCACAGTACTGCCATAGGCACGGGTGCAGAGTACACACAGAGGCTTTTAGGCTCGATACTCCAGCAGGCGGGGGTGCAGAGTACACACAGTGGCTTTTTGGCACAGTACTCCCACACCAGGAGTGCAGAGTACACACAGAAGCTTAAAGGCACAGTACTCACACAGGTGTGAGTGAAGAGTGCACACAGAGGCTTAAAGACATAGTACTCCCAAAGGAAGGGGTGTAAAGTACACACAGACACTTTTTGGCACAGCATTCCCACAGGCATAGGTCCAGAGTAAAAGCAGAGTTTTTTTGAAACAGTAGTACCACAGGTAGGGGTGCAGAGAACACACAGAAGCTTAAAGGCTTAGTACTCCCACTGGCAGGGGTGCATATCATATCTTCTGCCAATCTATACTTAATTCCCATGACTTCTTTGATTTTTACTGGATTTATTTTTTCTCACCGAAACAGTTAATTATATAAATTTTATGAAACATACCAAAGTATCCTATTTGGTGTACTTTGTTTTTGTTATTACAATATTCCTACAATGTGTAATAGAGTACAATGTATCTTATTCTTATGCTATGAGAGTGCTGTAGCTAAAATATTTGTCTTTAAATACAGCAAAAACTATCATAATTTGAAAAATGCAAAGTGTCATCCAGAGATAAGAAAACATAAGCCACTTTCTGTTTGGCATCCTTTGGAATTTCCATATGATGGCAATGTGCTAGTCAACGAAAAGATTTGCCATCAAAATATTCAGCCCCAGAGTTGAACCGCAGGCTTAGCAACACATTCATTCCAATGATATTGCTCATTTCAAATACATCTTTGCAGTTCAGATCTGTTCCTGTTAAAATATATTCCACACACACATACACACACATGAGAAAACTTAATAAACCCTAAGAACTTCCATCTCATTTGGATACCATGCTATAAAAAGTCAAGGCTTCTCTTTGCCTTCTGTCCTCACAACCGACAAGAATATATAGAAATAAACATTTGAAAAAGACATTCCCTGAAGGTAGCTATCAAATGCAATAACACTCAAATCAAATGACCCAGCTTTCACAGTAAAAACACGGCACAGCCACTTAGATCTCACAAAAAGGTAATGCTAACCAGTTTCTCAAGACAGTGCAGGGAATCAGTGTCACATTGACAGAAATACAAAGAGATGTCTAGCAGAGTGCAATCAAATCAAGGCAGAAAAACTTTTAATATTTCTCTCAGCAGCTCGACAGAAAACAAGAGAAACATAAAAGTAGAAAATAGCCATTGCTGCACTAAAATTTGATTAACTACTAATATTAAGGCTTTGTGCCTGAAAAGTTTTTTTTAAAAAATAGAGCTGTTTGACGATTATTTGTATAGAGATGATGAAAGAGCAGCTTATACTACAAGCAAAAGTACTGTTCAAGACTGTTTGCAACATTTTGCGCTCATTGTCCAGACTTGAATTGTTGGAAAATTCAAAGGGTTATTTTCAAGCTGTCTCTTGAGAATCCCAGCAAGAGTACAGTAAATTGTCACTGGCCTATATTCCTTCCAAATATTAGATTATTTTTGAGCAGAGTAGGAATTAAATAAAATATAACTTTTAATCATTACCATAAAATTAAGGCTAACATACAACAATGCAGAAAAAACATAAAGTGCTGGCGCTCATGATAACCAGTGCTCATATAAAAAAGGTTTGGTCTCACCAAAGTAGTTTTCCATGCTGGATGTACAAACAACAGGAGCTGGAGGGAAGCAATGATGACTGAGGGGAGATAAAGTGCTAGTGCTCATGATAACCAGTGCTCATATAAAAATGGTTTGGTCTCACCAAAGTAGTTTTCCATGCTGGATGTACAAACAACAGGAGCTGGAGGGAAGCAATGATGACTGAGGGGAGATAAAGTGCTAGTGCTCATGATAACCAGTGCTCATACAAAAATTGTTTGGTAGTCAATTAAGAACCAAGAAAAGGGTAGATGCAAAAATCAGAAGACACAAGTGTAGTCAGAAGGCATGCTGGGATCAAAACAGAAATCAAATACACAAGACAGGATCTGTGCACACGGGACTAAACCCAAGGAAAATGAGGCTAAATCTGGCAGCTTCCATCAAAATGCTCAGAGCTTTAGTAGGGTGTGTGGTGCTTTCCAATTGGCTGAAGTAGGAAGCTAATTACACCAGCTGGATAATACATACCCTATTCTGCCAGATTGAACAGGTACTACAGGTCCCAGCCAGAATAATCTTAGTGGGTGAACAGAGCCTGCACAGCCCAGGGCTTCTAGTTCCCACATCTTCTCTATGACAGTACGAAGAAGGCGGCACCTGTTGACAGATGCATATATCACAAGAGCAGAACCCTGAGGAGATGCAACCTTGTGATTATACCCAGAGGATATGTGCCCATGACATTTTTTTCCAGCAGATTGTGCTTGAAAACTCTTTGCAGATGTTGTCCTTCATGGGATGTGAACCCAGAACCCCAGCACTGCAAGATAACTGTGCTAAACATTGAACCACCATGATGACCATAGATCCCTGCCAGAAGCTAAGGGCTCGGAACGTGAGCAGCTGATTGTCATAAATAAATTGATTGGCTAAGCTCCTTGGAAACAAGCTTTACAAGATTTAAGAAAAACTATCTAATTGCAGGAGAATTAAAGTAGCTAAAAAAAGCAAGTCAATTGAAAACTTACTTATTTTTTATTATGTCTATCTAAGTAAAGAAATGTAATAACATAAGAATATAATTTTAAATCATTATTGCACGAGGTTTTTTTGAACATTGCAAGGTTGCTTCTGATTACCTTTGCATGGGACAATACTGTGGTTTCATAGTGGTAGTGCCTTGATTTTATGACAGCTTTCTTTGTTCAGTTCTGAAACCTGGGATTCACAATGCTAGTGATTAAAAAGCATACTGAAGAAGGAACTAAAGACTTTCCAATGGCAAAAGCTGGAATGATCTTCAATGCCCAATCCCGTTACCCTAAACTACATTCACACGAGTGCTTCAATGGAATCTGTCGCCAGGTTTTTGCTATTTAAACTGAGAGCCACATAATGTAAAGTTTGAAAGCTTGATGGTAGAGATTTGTCATTTATTAGACTATGTGTAGTTTCAATACAATCAGTGTTTTATGAGCAGCAGATTATCACTGACTGACTAAGTCTCACTTGTAGGAAATTCAGACTCATCTGACAACCCCGCCTCCACCATTTATTGGCAACTTGCTGACAATTCACAATGTACACAGAAAGCAGCCAGTCGGGTGTGGGCGCGGTTATACATAGGCCTGAAGTTTTAGCTAAAACATCTACATCAGACAAAACAGGGATTCTATCAAAACTGCACTTTGCAGCCCAGTAAATGATACATCACTGGACTCATTATCTCGATCTCTACATTATGCTGCTATCAGATTCCACAGCAAAAACATGAAAAACTGACAGATTGTCTTTAAAAAAAATTGTTCAATTTTCATCCAGTATTTTTATTTTTTTTTTATCATTATTATCATCCATTACAGTTTCTTAGGTTAAAAAAAACTACAATATGTCTGGAATAATCAAATGCTATACAGATAGTCCACATGGAATCTGTAATCTGAACAGCTATATTGAATAGCATAGTGCTGTCAGTTTTTTTCATGAACAACAATCAGACTGAAAATATGGTAATTTGAATATATTCTAAGAAACAGCAAGGACTCAAGATATTTATAGTAAATAAACACCTGATAGACCATCACCAGGTAAAAACATTTTATGCCATTTTTCCTGGAATATAAATGTTTTCAAATAGAGATGATCAGATAGATTCCCAGAGGATCGAGTTCAAGTCGAATTTCCTAAATTTCACTGTTTCACACAAATTTGAACATTTTGAGATTCAATTCTCAGTTCTCAAATAAAACTTACCTGGCTATATTTCCTACAATGATGAAGCATCAGACAGCAGGAAAATGTCATTTTGTGTTGCTGCGTGAGTTTCCCCATTAAGACCTGCTACTATGGCATCTTACAGATTATTATCATACTTTGTAGAGTGATGCTCAGTACCAGGGTCATCAGAGATCAGATTGTACAGCAGAGACATTTTTTGTCACTGGGTAAGTCTCCCTCTTAGTAGAGTGTAAGTTCTGACAGTCAGTGGGGTCTGTTCTAAGTGCTCTGGATTCTGAGTTGGGGCTCCATCTGGTGGCTGTTGATATTAATGAAGCTACCTTGACGGACAGAGGCCCTTCAGCTGAGGATCCAGCTGCAGACAATTGGCAATCTGGGAGTGATGACTGGGGAGATTTAAGGGAGTAGCTTTCCCATGATCCTCGCCGGTGATTAGTTGTCTCTTCCTGGTCCAGTTTGGAAGTCAGCTTACTGCGGTCTCCTGTAACTTTCAGGTAAGCCATTTTTTGCTTGTTTCTGTGGTTTTGTTTTCTATTGTTTTTCTGCTTTCTGAGTGAGGTCAGCCGGGTCCCCCTGCTGGGGCCTGCGCTGTTCTCTGTTTCTCTGTTATCTCGGTTCATTTGTTCAGCCCCTGTTATTTCAGTGGCTGCTGGGTAGCTATCTGTTCACACCAAAGTTCTGATATAGCGGCGAGAGATCGTGTGGTCTCAGTATTTTTTGGAATCAGAAGTGATGGAATTTTTCCTAGGGTTTTGCTGGATTGCAGAAAGTATTCTTTTCTGTCCTGTCCTATCCAGACAGTTTTAGGCCCCAGCGTTTGCTTACTCTATTTTCTGCCTGCGTTTGTAATTCATATTTTCTCACTGCCAATATATGTGTGGGGGCTACCTATTCCTTTGGAGCTCTACTCCGGGGCAGTTAGCTTTCCCCTATCTATCTTTAGGCTTAGCTAACTCTCCGGCTGTGTCGAAGCGTCTAGGTCATCGTAGGTACGTCCCACGGCTGCTTCTAGTTGTGCGGTTAGTTTAGGGATCTGCAATCCATTAGTTACCAACCTCTTTGGGTGACTGGCTGTTTTGGCTATTTTTGTTACTGTCCTGCTTGGCTACCAGATCACAACAGGGCTCCTTTCTCTCACCTGTAAAGTGTAAGCCCTAATGGTCAGCTCTAGAAATTTTCCCACGGCACTCGCACTGACGTCAGTTAGGTGAAGTGAGTTCCCATGACCATTCTTATGGCACTGCCAGCATGAGAAAAGATTGCGGTGATGTCAGACAAGTTGCAGGAGTTCACCGAGAGACACTGAGCAGCGGTTGCGGACACTGCTCAGTGTCTCTGCTGGATGTCAGGCTGTATGGTCACATCATGCAATCATGCAGCCTGCCATCTAGGTGTAGCAGAGCTAGACCCGTCATGGGACAAAAGCATTGTCATCTTCCCAGCGGACAGGTGAGGAATATTGTTGTTTGTTATTTTAATTCTTTTGCAGGGGACAGTGGCGTCACTGGAATGGGCGATGCAGTAAGTATGGTTTAATTAAAATTTATTAAAGGAGTCTGTGTCATAATTTCAATTAAAGGACTTTATTCTGTGTGTGTGTTTTTATACAGTATGACTATGGGGTTAGTAATGGGTGCATCTTGTAGACTCCTCTCCATTACTAACCTTTGGGCTTGATGTCACCTGACAAAACCAATGTGACCTCAACCCCTTGTAGTGTGGATAATGGCCGCATAATTAATGGGAGGTATGTGTCACAGCGATGGCTGCTCCCTGTGATGTAACCCAGAGTATTTTTTCTTTAGTGCACGTAAACACTAAGTAGTTGATGTTTATACTTTTGTCCGGGTTATGGGTAGCTCTGAGAGATGGGAGTATCTGGTTACCCATATACCTCACCCCCATTTTGTGAGAGTGCTCACTGTACCCCTGTTTTCCCTGCAGAAGCCTGTGTGTGGTTGTGAGTTTGAGGACCTGCAGTGATGTCACAATCACATGACTAGCTATGTGATAGGTACCTGGGTGTGGTTAAAGCTATGTAATGGAGGTGTGTGGCACATGGCAGTGAGTGTTTGGGAGTCTGCCAGTGTATACAGATTTCCATGTGTCCAGGCTGGACACTACAGAGTGGTCTGTGTCTTGAGAGAGAGAAGCTTCCCTGTGTCTGTGGCTCCAGATATAGCCTGTGTGCTGGACATTGCACAGCCTGTGTACTCACAGGCCTGAGAGAGCAGAACTCTACTATGGACACTGATGCTGTGTTTTGCCTGATGTAAAGACTGTTTACCATTTGTTGGTGTTTTGGTGGTTTATGAAGCCAATTAACCCACATGGACTTTGAAGAGATTGTGCCTCCTGTTTCCTGCTACGTACCTGAGTGAGTACAATCCTTACACCCCTCCAATTATTACCCCACTTGCAACTTGAGAGCAGATGTTTTTAGCCTGGGGAAATATCCGTGGCCCCTTCTTAGGCTATTAATATCAGCTTGCAGCTGTCTGCTTAGACTTTGCTGTTTATTATAGGGGGACAATATGTCATTTTTTGGAGGTTCCCAATTTTAATAGCCAGTAAAGGCTAAGTATACAGCTGTGAGCTGATATTAATAGCCTGCGAAGCTCCATGGGTATTACCCACTTCCCAGGCTGTAAACAGCTGCCCCAAGCTGTCAGCTTTCCTTTTGCTGGTTAAGAAAATTACACTGGAGCTCACACCATTTTTTTGAGAAAAATAATCTTTTAATAATTAAATACATGTACAGTAAGCTGCACAAACACTGTACTAATTGTATATGTCACTGACATCTATATATCTATCTAGTCTATGTGTATATAATGTATGTCATTCATCTATTCTATCCTGTTAGATTCTGCTGTGATTTTACTGTACGCTGCAGATGAATTGCAAGCTTTTCAAAGGAGATTGGTGTGTAAAAATCAGTCAGCACTCACATGGTCTGTGAGTTGTGTAATTTTTTTTTCCTTGCAACCATTGAGATACGTAGCAAATCGCAGCATGCTGCAATTTTTTTGTCAGTACGATTTCAGCTGAGAAAAAAATTGCAGATGAGATGTAACCCATTGAATAACATTGGTCATTGTGCAATCCAATTTTTTATCGTATTGCATTCTTCCATTTTTCTTGCAAATGAGCATAAGCCCTTAGGAGGAAATTTGCAGTCTAAGTGATTAGGATGTAAAAAATTATAGAAAAACAAAAAACTCAAAGCCTTTTTAAAATATGACCATTGGTAATGAGAATAATACAACTTGATATGTTTTTATTTCATATTTTGACCTTATATTATTCTTTCTACTAGGAAACTGTATTAAAAAAGATTTTACTTTCCAAACTTATTTGCACTGAAGCTAATTGGGTTGTGCTGGCTCTTGAAATTACATTAGAGTTCAGTTTCATGTTTCTGTGCTGTCACAATCCAAGCAACTGAGTATAAGGACCTGGAAATTTAATTTAAAGTAATTTGCTACATTTAGTATTTTACATTTTAGTTTATGGAGCTTTGCTTGCAGAGAAAGGATATCTTGTACAAACTGCCAAAGAAAATATATGTAACTTTAAAAATAGTCATTGATTGCACTAATACAGATACTTCTCACTAATGTTTTTTTCTACATCTTTCTACCTTGAAATCGTTTGTGCAGGAAAGTTTTGCATAAAGTGTGGTTAAAAACGCACACACATATTTCAACCACTTAGGTTACAGATATTTTGGTCCTCTACAAAGATCAGCATATAACATTTTGTGTCCCTTCTTAAAGCTGGTCATACACGAGATCTATTTGAGCACTCATCTTGGTTGCATGTTTTTGCATTTTCAATGAAGAAAGAAAAGAAAGTTGCTGCTCTGAAACTTCTTACTGTGGCTTATTATTCGTGGATAAGGTGTATAAATTCCAAAAGACCACTACTTATCTCCCCTGTATCATCTGCAGAGTACAGATGGTGGGTGCCCATATATATCTGGTGGTCAGCCAGTCCCTCCAATATTGATGTATTATGCTGATTATCATCTACTGTAGATGAGTGACTTTATTTAGAATACTTGTCAGCAATACATAGAGTTCATCATAAGATGCAATATAGTGCCATGAAGGTTTAGCCCCTTTTCACTTTGTTTTATTTTTTCCAACTTGATTT